>VYZS01025894.1:0-36254 GCA_013400695.1 Neodrepanis coruscans
GCCGCCGCTCCCCGGCGAGGGATGCTCCGCTCCGAAAGTTGGTGCCGGGGCCGCGCTCGCCGCCGCCCGGAGCGGCACCAGTGCGGCTGCGGAGCCGCGCGGGCGGGGGAGACCGGCCGGCCGGGGGGGAAGATGCGGGGGGAGTCGACGGGCGCGGACACGTCGGTGCTTACGGGAGCCTCGTCGCGAAGGGCTCGGTCGGGAGGGCGGGTGCGCGGTGCGGGAGGGGCGGGAGTGGGACCCCGGGTGCGGCCGATAGCCGCGTTGGGCTGGTCCGGGGAGAGGAATGGGTTAATGCATTGAATGAATCTTCCCTATGGAACGATGAAAGTGGTACATGATGAAAGGAGAATGCGATGCGGTTCGAAGCAGCGGAGCTGCGGGCATCAGCATCGGTTTGGGAGCAGATGTTTGGCCGAGGATCGGGGTATGCGGTGATGCTCACAAGTGGTGCTTTTCTACAAAATTCCTCAGACAGAAGAGTTTTTAGGGATGTACTTATGTTGTCAGGCACCGCTACAAACATGTCGTTATCGAGCAGCATCTCTGTGATGATGACAAGCGCTGCCATGTAACGCAGCGCGTGATGCGCTCTCGTCTCGGCTGATCCTGGGAGAAATAGCAGTTTACTGCCGCCAGCAGAACGCTGAGCAGAGTGCCTGTAACCACAAACATCTTTGCTGTGCCGGATGGGAAATTTCTTCAGCCACCTGATGAATAAGTGCAGGTGATGCTCTCAGAAAGTCTTTTTTCGAAGTCACTGAGCTTCGGCAACAAGTTAGGTTTTATCTCAGCTAATCTAGAGAGACAACCTCTGAGCAATAAATAAACAGTAAGTAGCAGTGAAGGGAAGAAGTGAGCCCCTCATTCAGAAGTGTCTCAGAATGGTTATGTCTCGCACCTGTCACAAACTCAGTGGAACTCACTAGGGGCCGTTACTACAAAATGAGATAGTATTAGAAAACATTAAAAAAATAAAGCTTATTTAACTAGAACAGCATAAAAAGTTATGTTTGTAGTAAATCCAGCATAGAGAAGGGGCTGGCAAAGGAATGTTTTTTTATCTGTCATGGCTTTATTTCACACCCAGCAGGGGCTGCTCTCTCCTGAGTTTGGATCCAAGTGCTGGAGCTGAAACTCAGACACATACTCATGGAAAAGATGGCAATGAAGAAGGTTCATTATCCATACTTCTGTTGTATTATCAACTCTTCTGGGATGAAAGACATATTATTCCCACGTCCTGGGCCTAATTCCAATTCATCCTTAAAAAGTCTACGTTTTGAAAGCACAATAAGGTGTTATACCACTCTAGAAATTTCCAGACAAAATACAGAATTGTTGATAAAATGATGTGCTGAGTGGCTTTACGGGGGAGAAGAAAGTTTTGGGAAGGAGGAAGAAATGCTTAATACACAGGAGAGAGCTGTGGGGGTATGGTGGTACTTAAATACTGTTGCTGGGATGGGAAGCTTCTGTTTAAACATGGATCCCACAAGTTATCATTTTCTATCTGTGTCTCATGCTGCATATCTTCTGAAGTTCAGCACTGACTAATCTTGTGGTCTGAAACCTCAGGAATGTTTCTGTTCCTAGGTCTGATACTGATTTCTTGTGAGAATATGTCTATCTTGTACCCCCATCTGGAGCCCTGAGCTGGTAACTGAGCTCTGTCATGCGCAAATGTCAGAGACAGGGGGACTTCCCCTGAAGTTAAAAATGACAGTTATGTGATTAATTTAGATATTCATGTTTTATATTTTCCCTGTCTTGATTCCTCTGCTCATAAAATGAAGGTAGATGTATCTTCAAGTCTGAGCTGTTAAAAAGTGCACAATCTATACCTCAGATCATAAATAAATTTACTATTTTCAGTTCATCTAAATTCGTTTGCTTTTCGTCTCCTGGGGAAACATAAGCTGAAAGACATTTCAGGAGTCAGCATTGCTTAATTGACTATGAGATTACTGCTTTGCACCATTCCTTTCTATTTGTTTTTTTCTTCAATTAAGGCAATTACTGTGGCTGGCCTCTAACGGCATTTATTTTCAAAGATAAGCATCTTTTTTTCTAATATTATTACAGGCTAATTTAACAGCATATCACTTACAGTATCACTCTATGAAAATAGCACAAATTATTGTCATGTCTTGTTATATGGAAAGCCTGAAATTTTCTTGCAAGCTTGAGAAGATATTTTTCTATTTGTGTGTGACATAAACTAATTGCAAATGTCAGATGGGGAGTTGTTCTTCATTCAGACTCGGATGGAAAATCCAATAACCAGGAGCTGGAACCATCTATTTTTTTGTAGATCAAAATGTCGTAGATGTTCACTGACAAAACAATGCAGCTGCTAATGCCTGATGTGTCCTGTTCAAACCTGTCTGCTTCTGTATACACGGTTAGTCATTCAAGGTGCTGAAATGATGAAGGTAGGCTTTGGAAAGTTTTCTGGAGAAAAATACAGTCTTATTAAAGTTTAAATGTTTCATTAAAGCTGTTTGATTTTGACAAAACCATACAGCAACTGAAAAAGGCATAAATCTTGGTTTGGGCAGTTTTCAAAACCAGAGTTTTCTAGCTAAAATTAAAACATAAATTTTATTTCAGTTTTCCATTGAATTGTTCAAAAAATGAAATTTCTTAAAAAGTAGGGATGAAAACAATTGTTTTAATAACATTTCACAGAAATTGTAAGGTTCTGACCTGATGCATTAGCAGTAGAGTGAAGGATTTGCTCACAGAAGCCAAGAGAAATGTCCTACTCTGATGCTGCTCATGTTTAATCAACAGCAACAGATGCGATAGAAAAATTAGTGACTTCAAACAAGGCAGATACGTAGAGAGGAAGCTTTTAAACTGCCTCAGCAAAAAACACCTATTGAGAAGCAGTGAGGAGACTTCTCGGCAGTATTTAATACTCTTTAATCAGCCTCCCTTAACCGGGAGTTCAGAAAGCTGCGTCTGAAAGAAGGCAGGCGAGTTTTGTTTCTAACAGCTGCTCAGAAAGCCTTGAGTAAGGGCAGAGAATGAGCTGTGTCTTCCCTTCGTGGAGCCATTGGTGCTGACCAGGTTGTTCAGAACAGATTCTTCTGAAATCACAAGACTTCACTTTACTTTCTCTGAGACTATGGGGATTTGGGGTAACTGCACGAAAAACGACGGGGGGGTTGTACCGATTTAAGCGCTACAGAGCAGCCCTCCTTTCGGTACCCAGTTTCTCAGCCCGCAGGTGGGAGACTTGCCCTGTGACCATTGTGCTGATGCGGACGGGAGGATGTTTGGACGTGGCCGAGGTCAAAGCGCAGGTCTCTGTTTCAGGCATTCGTGGATAATGAACCGCTGAGCGAGGACGTGTCCCCCCGCCGGCTCCTGCTGCGGGGCCCTGCCGGCTGCGACCCTCCTGCTCTGCTGTAATGAATCTCATGTACAGACTGAGATGGTCTCACAACCTGTTTGTTTACAGGCTTGGAGGGACATTTGCACCAAATCCCGAGGCTCATCAGCTGATGTGCAGGAGACTTATTCATCACATATTTGTGTAATTCACAAACTTCTTTTTCCTCCTGTCTGAAGCCCTGATACGCTAGTGACTTTCCATGCATAACGCTGATGAACTACCGAGCTTGTTTAGCCTGTCTATGAGGAAACTGAGGAAGGTGCTAGCTGCACGCCTGGCAGCAGCGTGACAATAACCAGTAATGAGAGAGGAGTGCTCCATCTGTTCAGACTATTCAGCTCTTTTGTACGGCTGCCCACGTGGCCAGGTATTTGCCATTAAATAAGATGATTAATTCCTTGACAAGTTGGTATCTGGCCTTGCAGTCTGGCATTTCCTTTAAGCATCTGTGGCTGCTTTGAGGAATGCAGCTTTATAGAATTTTACTAATTATCTAATAGCTTTTCAATCTCTTGTTTCAGTACAGGGAACTGCTGTTAATTAATTGCAGATCTTCAGCATACCATTCTTAACTGATTCCCCTAGTAAATATGTTTAACACTTGCCTTGGTTTCCTGTACATGATTCATTCGGTTGGTAAGTGATCCATCTTTGTTTGCTGTCAAAGTCTTTGAGTTGGAAGAGGACTTTAATCATGTTACTTGGCTTTCCTGAATAGAGAGAAGAAATTGAGTCAAAAAAGCACGCAATGGTAACACAGTCAAAGAAAAAAACATGGCCTGTCTTTCACCAATAAAAGTTGTGTAAGCTTCAATTTCCCTTTCATTTTCATAAAGAACATACTGAAAACATCTATTCAGCCAAAGACATGAAATTAAAACAAAGAAACAAAAACATCTTGAAAGGAGGAAAGAAGGCACTTTCCCAGTTTATGCATTAATTAAGACCAGTCAAAGAAAACGGCTTCAAAGGAAGGAGGAAGCCAGTGGTAAGCACGGCTGCAACTGCTTTTAATGGGCTATAGCAATGACATGCATGGCAGGCAGAGCCAGAGCAGGCATTAATGCAGTAGTGTCTGTTCAAAGAGGACAGAGAAAATGTTGGAGGCAAAACTGAAGTTACTGAATAGTAAAATTGTTTCACTAGCAGATTTGTCAGCAACACTATGGGACAAAGGAACTTGTTTAGCAGAACATGATCATCTTGAAAACATAAACACTGCTGGTTTAGAGATAAAATCAAAGGCCTTGGGAGCAAAGCAGAAGACATAAAAGTATGCAGAATTGACTTTCCTGAAGGTGAAGAGGTTTGCATCCCTGTCAATTCAGAAAAAAAGCTGTTAAGTGCCCCAGGTCACTCTTGCTTCCTTAGTACCCACTCTTCCCCTGGGTGGAAGCCTGTGCAGGGCTGCATGAATATACAGCAGCATGTTTAGGCTTTCTGCACATCTCATCAGGAGTGATGATTTTGGAGAAAAACAGGAAAATTTATTCTCTTCCACACTACAAAGAAAAAGGTTGAGTGCAACCTACAACATACTATTATAAATATTTTATACCATTAAAAAAATTGATTTGTTTAGCAGCAGAAGACAGGGCTTTATTATGTTCTTTACATGCATATTTATTCTCAGTGCTGTTCAGCCTGTGTCTCGGATCCAGCTGTCTGGGAAACCAGCTGGTAATTCGTTATTTCTCTTGACAAACAGTTCAAGTTCTTGCTTTAAAAACTTCCTAGGTCCCTTCATCAGTAATCGGCAGCACGTGTGGATTTTTACAGAAACATGATGTCTACAAAGAAGTCTCCTAAAATCAAGATAAGTGTCTCTCCCTGCTTTATGCCAAACTGGCACACGACACAGTGAACATGGAGTAAATGAGTGATGACACACAATTTATTGCTATCAAAAGCAACATTCAGAGAGATGCACCTGACACACTGGAGGAAAGGGATCATTACCCTCAGGGAGGCTTTAGTGTCAAAAATGTATGAATATGCATCCACTGATAAAAGTGTGGCTTACACTGCAGTGTTCAGGCAGTATCATCGTATTCTCATGCGATCTGGGTCATGGTTTTCCCTAGATGTGCTCACATAACCTCTGTATCTGAAAAAGGATCTTCCACTTTGATCTGGAAACATGAAGGTCTGAAAAATGTACCACATCCACCGCATCCTTCACGGTTTCTTCTCAAGTTTAGTTATCCGTCATGTGAAAAAAAATCTGTGTCTTGTTGCTAACTTAATGTTATCTAGTTTTGGTTTCCCACCAGCAATTTCTGTGACTTGCTCTGACAGCAGGCAACCCTTCTTGTAGTTGCTGTGTTCCTTCTGAGAAAGTGCTTAAGTGTCACATGTACATTACCTCTTAAACTCACTTCTGATAAATATAAGGTATTAAAACTCTATTTCTCTAATTCTCTTATTTTTCTTATTTTGCACATTTCCTTGACTTTTTTTCCTACGTTGTTGTAAGGAAAGGTAATATTCAGCCTCTATAACCTATTCATTTGTTCCTAGAAACACAGTACAGGATCGTGTTTGCTCTTTTCTCCTCACCAACATACTAGGGATACCAGTGGAGCTGGATGCTCATGTTTTTCCTGCTTCCTAGCCAGTTTACTAATTTAAATTAAAAATATGTATATATTATATTACTAGAGTAAATGATGCCTACAAACCAGCAGGACTTGTTGGTTGCCAGGAGGTAACTGCCCTGTACTTGGTTCCTTCCTCTCCAAAGGAGAAATAATGTTTCTATAGCACATAGTGTATCTTGTCAGTGCAGACTAATCTATCACAGTGTTGGGAAGAAGTTTAATCTTTTTGTGATCAACAGGGAATCTGGAGCATTTGCAGATAGATTGAGGGGGGGGATAGTGAAGAGATTTATGGTTGTTGCATAGGCTGGTGGCCTTGGTCAGAGTGACAACAGTAGCAGGCAATGTGTGATGTGTTGGTGCTGCTTTCAGATGGTCTGTCTCTTCCTATTTGTGCAGAAGATTTGATCAGTAGCCTAAAATTTGCCTCTGCACTCTTTGTGTTCAGTATTTTTACACTGGAGGCAGAGAAATTGTGAGTCTGATTGTAAAAGACCACAGCGAAGGACCTAGAGCTTGTCTGTCACCAGAGCTCATGCTCCAGACGGATGGCCAGGAGAGCTGGGGAAAATCATCTCAGCATGGGAGTCAGACCTGAGACTTATGGGGCTGCTGCCCCACAGATGTAACCTGGTCATAGATGATTTATTGCTTTGTCTCTTCTTCATTTAATCCAGGTCTCCTTATCCCTAAAGGAGATAACCCATCTTGAGCACTGCTGTTGAGACAAGCCCCAAAAATTCAGACATTGCAGACTACTGTGGTCTCTTGGACATAGAGAAATGAGTGCCCAGACCCTTATGGGAGATTTCTGGCCTTTGCATAAGATAAAACACATGACCCTGGCTCCTTCAAAGCAGATGTCACAGCAAAGGGCTGAGTCTCCTCCATGGCTGGCAGTTGCTTGGGATATTACTGATAGTACAGAGCTTTGCTCTTGTGAGGGCTCTGTCCTGTGAGCAGCCAGTTTGAATGATTTGAGTAGTCACAAAGAAACTTCTGGATCTTGCTCTTTAGAAGAAACCTCTATCAATAACTAAGTCCTAAGGTTTTTCAAACTGCTGTTTTATCTAGGTTCCAGATTGATGTCTCTGAGTTGTGCTCCAAGGATCCAGCCAGTCAGGATATTTTGGGGCTATTGCTCCTCTGCTCACCCTGCAGGAAAGAACTCAGCCACTTGGGATAAACCCAATATTTATTGTCTCCTTCCACAACCCAGGGAGCCATGATTTCACCATAAGGCATGTGACAATGAAATAGATGACACCAGTGGTTTCCCATTTTATAATTGCCATGGCAACTAAATTGTAACAGACTGATAACATTTCTTTTCTGGGGTTGTCTCTCTTAAAACACAGCATTATTTAGTACTCAAAGGCATCCCAACAGCCTGCCAGCCATACACTACAACAACATGTTGTTGCAGCAGTGCAACTGGAGATTCCCATGCAGAGGGTTACTTGTTCCTCTACGTTTCTTCACAAATAATGCAGCATTTCAGAAGGGAGGGCTGTGTTTGGCAGCAGTTTTTCAGAAGGGAGTATCTTGTAATTTTCTGAGTGTCTGTAGGAGTGTGTGTTTAAGGCAAGTTCTAGTCCTTTAGCTGTTCCCTGTCCCTCAGGTTCCTTTCATGTAACATTTTTCTAAATTTAGGGTATTGATCTTAAATTCACTGTGGGAGGCATCTCCAGAGATCAGATGTCTTTTTTCTCAGCCTTCACTAACTGTCCTGCCTGCAGCTTACCATGGTCTTTAGGTACAATGCAAAACATGCTATTCAAACATGCAAACCAGGAAAATAAAATCTGTTTACCTGGCGTGGAACAGAGGCAGTCTATTTTTAAGTCTAGTTGAGGAATGTGGGAAGCAAAATGTATCAGGAGGAAATCCAGCCTGGAAATGGTAGGCAGTCACAGCAAGGCTCAGACTTTTTGTCTGAATTGTGCTGCTGCTGGGTAGAAGTGTGCTGGCCTCACGACAGGCAGAAGAGGGTGACTGGGGCAGGCAGGACAGGTGGCTCATGACCAGGTCTACTCATCAGATCTGTCCAGCATTTGCTGGACCCGGAGGCCAATCTCCAGGAGTCGCTTCCCAACATGACTTGCTTTTGCCAAAGCCCTCATGGTCAAAAAGTCACAGCTACTTCTGCCTCCTGTTTTCAGCCCTCCAGTTTCATTTGTAGTCCTGCTGCTGGCCCAAAACCTGCTCTGAAACCTCCCAAAGTCAGGAAAACTGGGAAAGCATCACCTGACATCTTAACATCTCTCCTCTAATTAGCCTCAGGTCACAGGAAGCATTGAGGGAAGGCAGCTCCCATAGAAAAAAGCTTTGGAGTAGATGGTGTGTCCTGTGGGAAAAATTCAAATCCTGCAAGGAAATGCTGGCCATCATTATGTCAAGGGCCTCTGCTGACACTTTATCATGTTTCTGTCTGCAAATGAATCATTTGCTATTACAAACAAGTTCTAAGATGATTAAATGAAGCAGAGGAGGGACAGCAATATTAGCCATATTTTCTGTCTGCAAAAGGGATTTTTCATTTGCATTCTTGATATTTTCCACTTTACTTCTCAACTAGAAAACATAACCTTCTGTATTACATGCCTCTCTGGGGCTGTGTTAACTCCCAGGCTATGCTGGGTAACACTAGCCAAGCCATTTCAGCTCAGGAGATAATGGCTTTGCTTTCACATCCTTCACCCGCTTGTCTCCTCAGATCAGCATTCCCCAAACTCCACCAGCCCATGGTCTACAAAGGCAACATCACCTTTGCTCTAAACTGAGAACTCGGTTTTAGTTTCTGAATGTCCTGTGCATGTGATTAGCATCAGTGCAGGCTCATCAGGTCCATGGGCTAGTGTGGTCAGCAGGATCAGCTAGTATGGCCAGTGGGGTGAGCTAGAATGGCCAGTAGGGTCACATTTTGGTGCAGGATCTGTTGATGGCAGGATGGTCACCTAAAGCCTTGGGGACAGTTACTTGGAGGAACACTGGCATCATGCCAGCTCTGAATATTAATGATTCTTATTGATCTGGGAGATCTCCATGCTGTATAGAGAAAAACAAGTCTTAAAGACTACCTAAAACCTGAAGCAGAACAGGATTTAAAGTGCATGTCTCTTGGTATTTCTAACCAGCTTGTTTAAACAGCTTCTTGCATGGTGTGCTGGCTGTTCTCAGTTTGATCCCTAGGCATATTTATTCCCCTCATTATACAGTCTAGATGCCAAAGATGCCAGATCCTACAGTTCTCAGTAACAAAATCCTATTAACTAACTGCTCATATAATTCTCTGTCTAAAATGTAAGAGATTTGATGTGAGGCAGTTGGATGTAATTACATCCGGAGGCAGAAGTGGAATTAAGAAGTTTCAGGTCACTTGTGTCTCTCAAAATATGACATTGTTCCCTTGGGGAGCTCATCCATATACCAACCACCTGATTTCCTGAGCTGCTATAGTTACTGTTCTTCAGTAACTGGTAGGAAGATGCCCTGTATGAAGATTTTAAAACTGAAAATACCTCTGGGAATATTTCCGTGGCCAGTCCTTCCTCATAGACCTTTGATCTCAGAAGTGCTCCTGCAGAAGATGTAGGTTACCCTCGTGAGGAATCTTGACTACCCAATACACAGTCATTTTCAGTTTTCCCAAAGTAGTATCATTTTCATGTTGTCAGATAGAAGATGCTTGTGGTTAAGAGTGTAATACAGTTTCAATAACAAAATAGTACCTCAATTGTTCAAGCTAATTTTTAATAGCTCTGTGATCCCACAGGCATATAAACAATGGCAATTAAAGCATAACACAAGGCTAAAAAGCTGAAATTGCCTATTCCTCAGTTGTCTATGAACCTTCTCTGCTCATGGAAGTGAAGAGCAGAAAGGACGTTCAATTTTCTGTTAAAATTTAACACTGCAGAATGTAACTGCATCCTATGTGTCCTACCACCTTGGATACTTCTGAGCAGGAAGAACAAAGGGAAACCTTTTCATGTCCATGCCAAAGCAGAGCCCTTCAAAACAGTAAAATAAATGATCCTGAGAAGGTTGAAGCCTCTGACGGGAATAGCAGACAGTCGCTCTACAACATGTGTCCCTTACATGGGACAAATCATAGGCACGTGTGGCCAGGCTGTCCAAGCTGCGTACTGCAGGCTGTGCAGAACCAGGGAAATCTGAACTTCCAACAGCAGATGGCATAGTCTTAAAACTAAAATCAGCCTGAAAGGCCCAATTGCCTGAGCTACAAATCTGAACCCTCCTGAAAGGAGGTCCCATGGAGCGAGTCTACTATCAGTCTAAGAAAACTGGTTTTGAAAATAGTGTGTTTTCTCTTTAGGAAAAATAATTATAAAAGAAACTGTGTATATAAGACAATCTGGTCGTAGTGAAGTTTAGTTTTAAACTCTCAAGTACAGCTGAAAACTTAAGTGTAATTATAAGGATTTTTGCACCCATGCCTCATAAATTGCTCTTTTAATTATCCTTGTATGATCACAATTTACAGTGGTCATAGGTACAAAGAAATCCTATTTACTGGAAGGAAAGTAACTCCAGAATAATTTAATTGAACAGTAATATCTTAAATTTGCAGACATAATCCTTTTGTGTTTCTTAACCATCGTCCAGAATCTTACCAAATTAGGAACCAAAAATACATTCTGTTATGTTTGGAATTTTATGAACTGAGATTGCAATATATCAACCCCAAATCCCCCAGACCTTCATATATGAGAAAAGCAGTACAATAGACCTGGCAGTTTGGTTCTATTAGCAATTAGCATTTGGATGGGCAAATGCACTTAGTTTTGTAGTTTTTCCACAAACTTACAGAATAAAACCTAGAGATCTTCCTCCAACAGACAGTGTATTAAGCCTGAATGTATAATACAGGAAAACCATTTTATGATATTTAAGGAATTGAGAAACTAATTCATCCTTTTGATGCACTAAGGAATTGCTAGAGGAATTGTCTAGTGGTTAGAGCAGGAAACTATGAGTCAAGGCATCTGTTCCCCCCTTTGTCAGTGAATCATTTCCTCTTCTCTGAGTACCACAAAACACCCAGACAGAACCTGTCCCCAAGTAAAATAAACCCATTACCAGATTTGGTACCCATGTAGCTCCCAGGCTGCCGCTCGCAGTAGAAGCTCTCACATGTATTGGAGTTAGAAAGTTCTAGGTGTCAAAACAGAAAGAAGTATTGTGGTCCTGTACATGGGTTTTCCCTCCACAACCTCACAGAACCCAGAGCTCTGTTATCAATTGCCCTGTGAGAGTGCACATAGAAGTAGCAATCTCAGCATTGTTCCCATTTCAGTAGAAATCAAAATGCAGGCAAAAATAATTTTCCAGTGCTAAAAAACACATAGTTTGCATTAGTAATGTTTAAGGACTGGATTATCCACCACTGTTAAGGGTTTGAGCATTTCTTCCAATTAGACGCTGCTGTATTCAGAGCCTCTATCAAATGTATTCAACCCACAAATTTTAAATTTTTTACTTGGGATAGGGTGAATTGTTTTCTGGAGCTGTCTTCACTGTTCATAGAAGGAAATCTCAAATTAATTTACTCCTAACTTACTGCCTCAATTCAGTACTTAGATGGGCATCCTTGACTCCTGTCATAGGTGGCAGACCACATTAATTAGATATTCTTTGTAGTTAGGAAGAAATTCTTTACTGTGAGGGTAGTGAAACACTGGAACACGTTGCCCAGAGAAGCTGTGGATGCCCCATCCCTGAAAGTGTTCAAAGCCAGGTTGGATGGGACTTCAAGTAACCTGTTGTAGTGGAAGGTATTCCCTGCCCATGGCAGGGGGTTGGAACTAAGTGGTCCTTAAAGTCCCTTCCAACTCAAACCATTCTATGATTCTATGATCAAGCACCAATTCACCAAGATTAACAGATGTATATTTGCCGCTGTTATACTTTCAACAGCTACAGTTCCTGTTGCTGTTTTCACAGTTGCCACACATTCCCCGCCTCCCACCAATGCACACGGAGCACTACTGCTGCTCTTCTGCTCAGTGGTATTTAACCAGGAACCAGCATCTTCCCAGAGGCAGCCTGAGGCATCAGCAGAAAAACAGCGAAATGCTTTTCTGCCTAACACGCCCATCAGTCATCCTCTCTCACTGCTAATCAAGCAAACAAAAATATGTGCTCTCAGAGATAACAAGGTTTTGCAGTTATTTCCCACAAGGATTCCAGGCATTCCCATATTTGCAGTAATTCCCAGAGTTTACATCCCAGTTGCCTCCACAGGCAGAGCAGTGGTCTTCAATTTTCAGGGAAACATGAGTTCTGAGTCAAATAGCTCTGCAGAAATGTCTCGAATGTTTGAGATTCCTCCTCCAAAAATATCTGTCTGGCATAAGAGGAGGTTAATCTCACCTGGCTACAGCTTTCTAAAAGTTAGGCTGGTGAGCAGGAACCCTCAGTAACTGATGGAGGCAGGGGAGCAATCTCATACAATGAAAGTATGAAAGAAGTAATGCCTTAAACATGGGAAACACAATGGCCTATTCTGTTCTTCCTCTGTTTGTCTTAAAAACAATTACAACTGTAACTTTCTCAGGGAAGAAATAATCTTCAGCTTCCTTTCTCTGTTAAAATTCAGTTTGCATTTTCCTGATACCTTCCAATTGGTCTGTTTTTTCCTACTCATCTGTCATCAGAGGCTGTTGTGGTTCAGATGTATGAATGTAGGTACCTGGATTATAGATGTTGATATCTGATCTACCTATTTTGAGCTCTTCTTGAAAATACTTCTACTGAATGGTGTTTCTCATTCTAAGGTAGAGTAGACCTAATGAACAGCATGCCATAAATGTTTATTTCTCCCCATTCATAATGGGGGGAGCCTGAGGTCACTAGCTCTGGTAAAAATACCTGTACTGCAAATGTCTAATATTAGGTGGGATAAATCCCATGCAAAGAGCTTGATACTTTAAGCCCCTGCTCAGCAAAGCACTTACTGAACATCATAAAATGAAGCCTAAGCTTTAATAATTTGCTGAACTAAAGCCTCAATTACTTAAGGAATGAGAAGACAGTCGTGGGGATCATAGCAGTTAGGCATATGTTGTATTTCCTCCACTCTACTTTCCTACAGAAAACGCTTTTCTTTCTTCAGTTTTCTCCTCTGAATGCATTTATTTCCAACCCCTCCAGGTTCTCTCTCTCTCTGGCTGAGTCACTCACACTGTGTAACCTAAAACAGGGGCAGGTGAGCCAGGGGCACTGCAGACTGCCTGGATCCACAGCTCTGTTCCACTGCTTCACACTGCTTCTAAGCCTTTGGGGGTTTGTGCTTCAGTGTTTGGCATCAAATTCTTCACCACCCAGCTGAAAACTTTGCTCAAGAGTGTCAGGGCTAAATAAATATCTGGTAGTGGGATGAGTGAGCTTCATATAATTTGGGGCTTGATTTGAAACAACTGGGGGTAGGTGGCTGGAGCTGGAAGTCCAACATTTTTGGGCATGTTGGCAATAGTAAAGTCCACACTTGGAGGGCACAGGTCCAAGCACAGCCACTGGTACCTACAGTGATGTTGGCCTGGGTCACTGTGGCATCCCGTGTGGTACCTGGGCATATCCAGCCCCCAAACACCCTCCACATCCTGTCATACCCTCTTGGCTACCAAGAAAACTTGACTATGAGAATAAACCTTGAAGTTATGCTAATTCATGGAATCATTAAGGGTGGAAAAGACCTCTAAGATCATCAAGTCCAACCATTAATCAGCACTGCCAAATCCCCCACTAAACCATGTCGATGAGCTCTACATCTACATGTCTTTCTTTTAAATATATCCATGGATGGTGACTCAATTATTTTTTTAGCTGCCTTGCACCTTTGATGCAGAGACCTAATCATTACTTTTATACAGAAATAAGTTATTACAGTCATCTCCTGAGCATGGCCAAGGCGTTTGGGTGCCTAATAAATAATGGTGGTGATTTAGCATTGTTGTGCTTATGCTGTAAAGATTTTAGAGGAGATGTCAAAATTCTCAGATTGAATTGGCATGCTTTGTTCATATATGCCATCACTCTGCTACATGAGATACAAAGAAATTAAATTACTGAACTAAAATCAGCCACCAGAATGAATTTCTGCAAACCTGAGGATGTGCAGAGTACAGACCAAGTGGAAATTGATAGCTATTAAAACACAGGGGCACCAATGTGATACTTTTTTTTCCCTGTTACAACAATTTAAGCTCTGTACTCCCTGTGGATTAGTAAAAGTAATGGAGACTCAATCCTAAATATTGAGCAATACTGGTATTGATAATCACAGACACTTAAATTCACACAAGTAGTTAACTACCTAATAAACCAAATAAGTAAATTAAACCCAGTAGTAGCAACACAAATGTAACTGAGAATTCGGTTAAGACCAGTCATAGTCACTGCCAAGGGCACAGTGAATATGTTAAGGGGCAAGGGAGACTAGGGTCACCATGACTTGAAATAATCATAATTTTTCTGGGCTAAAGTACATTATGTGTCTTTTCATAACTACCAAGAACTGACTTCCATTTCCTCATGTCAAGTGCTTATGCCACGTTTACAAATGCAAGTATGACTCATTTTGAAATGCATTTTCACTTGTTTTTCTTCTGGTATTTTCCATAAAATGGATGGTTGCAGCTGTCCATGCAAAAAAATTCAAATAGTTGTGTCTTTCACTCCATTAGCATCAAACAGCTTTGGAAGACAATGAGGCATACTTAAGTTTCTGGTTTTCCCTCTTGATGATACTTTTACAGTTTTTAAATGTGAAATAAATAGCTTTTTCTTCCAATTAATTAATGTGTCAAGTTTTTATTATTAGATTTTTATGTGTTTAGCAATAAATATAGTACTTTTACCTTTTTTACATCTTTTATTTGCAAGAAACAATGTCAGTATTCCCAGTAAACTGCAGGCTGGAAAATAGATGCATGTATATTATAACTTCCTGAAATGCTTTTTTGGTAACATAAATAAATACTTTTGGAGTTTGTCAAGGTGGGAGAACCTTTCTGGTAAAGTAAAAATGCTGTTACATGATTGCAGAGAAATATTTATTTAATCTCTTTGACAAGTTCTTAGGAAGAAATGAGTGAATAAGATTTTTTTGTTAGCTTTGCTCTTTCATTATATCATGTATGAATTAAAATATCTTCATAAAACAAGCTGTACAGATAGACAGGTTTGATTTTCCATTAATCTAAAAGCAGTATCAAGGACAAATTTGCCTGCAGTTCTAATTTCTGACTGTCAAGTGCTCAAAATGTAATGTGCGATTAAAAGGTATCAACAGTGCAAAAAACAGTATTAATTCAATAAAAGTAATTAAACTCCTTCCTTGCATAACTCACAAGGTTTCACAATTCTCTAGCATTTCTCTTTTATATAAGACAACAATTGAGTCAGAGACTTCAACACATTTTGTTACAAGCTCACTTGGTGCACAGCCCCTGTTTGCTTTCCAATCATGGTCATAAGATGATCTACATCCAATTAAAGCTCTCAGGCTGTGAGTTAGATATTCATTACACACCCCTGATAACTGTGTACAGCAAAATTGCATAATGTCTTTGTAAATCTTATTTGAATGAATGAGCCATTGAATTAAAAAGTGATGTAAAGCTTAGTTTAGTCCTGCCCTTTCAGATGCTGTATTTCACTATGCACTTTCAAGAATCACCAGGTGAGGAGAACAGCCTCTGCTTTCCCCCAGACACCCACAGAGGGAACAACTGAGCATTCAAGGTCATACTGTGACTCAGTGGTTATTATACAAGCAAGGTACCAGTTAAGAAGTCAGAGTTTAGGCAGTTTATATTTCAGCCCTTATTCCCTTGGCATTTATTTTGTTTTCATAATATTTATTTGGGGAAACAGTAAGATTTCTGCCCACAGAGGGAAACTTGCAATATCCGAAGATAATAATCATATGCATGACAACATCTTGGCCCTATAAATAGAGGGAAAACCTCTTTTTTTGGTGTGAATTTATGGCATGTGCGTTGGCTGTGAAACCAGAGTTCCCATGTACAGCAGTGTACCATTGAAAACCAGCATTCCTGATGCTGAGTGGGTGTAAAACTTTTTGTTTCCATGAGACCATAGAGGCAAGAGTGAGCCTTTAATGAAGTAACTTTGCCTCTTCATGCTAGTCTAGCTTGTAAGGCTCAGTAAATTACCTGCAGAAGTTCTGTACCATTACATAAAATCACATTTCCAACATCTCTCAGTATATTTCCAAGGGAAGTGAAAATAAAGCTTGCTGACCTGCCTCTGGGTGTGAGCTACGCTGAAAGAACTTACAGCTGTTGACAATGAGCCCTCAAAAAAACCTGTCCCACTCGAAAACCAGTCCCTAGCTTTTCACAAGAGCAAACAGGTTGAACAGATAAGGGCAGCGATTTCAGCTTGCCATCCTGACTCTGCAGGAGTGGCAAAATCGCTGTAATACAGCTGATATTACTCACAATAGTGTAACTGATATCCAGCTCAAGAAATTAAACATGCATTTATCTACAGGTAGCTCACCAAAAGTAGTTCATTAGTGGTTTTTTTTTCTCTTCCTCAGACAGTAAGAGCCTCAAACCTGAAGAACAATTTTTTCTTGCTTCCCTCAGGAATTAGTTGCCAAGAGACTGCACCACTGCCTGAGATATTTCCTCTGCCACCTCTTTCTCTGTCTGTGGCCTGGTAGATGTCAGAGGACTGGAAAGTGCATGTGTGCTTGCTGACAGTGTTCATGTTCACAAACTGCTCCTATGCTTTGGCCAGGCACTAAATGGGAAAGTAGGTTTGCAGTGGAGTTCACCCCACTGGGGGACAGTCATAGCCCAGCAAAAATTCTGACTAGAAAACTGATTATTTGTTTCACCACAGGAGGAAACCAGTATTTTTAGAAACAAAAAAATAATATCAGTGAGGAGAAGCCCCTCACCTGCTCCAGCATAGCCAAATGGTCACAATTCTTTTTCCAGTGCAGTGAGAGAACGTAGAAGCTTTTTAAACAAAGTTTTCTAAAAAGTAGGTTTTTTCTGGAAGGAATAAAAAACAAACCACCCAATGAAAAAACTCCTAAACAACTCTAAACATCAAAAACCCCACAAAAATAGAACACCTTTAGCAAGACCTTATACTTTTAGTTCTCGGTTAAGTTAGGCCAAAATTATTGACCCTCATATTTTTTGAAAATACTACTTCAGTATTCCTTCCTGACATTTGCAAACAAAAATTTTCACTTTTCACTGCAGAAAGCCATATTGAATTTTAGAATTTTCCTAAATTTACAAAACAAAGTCTTTGAAGAGTTAAGTTCTATCTTGCCCAAGAGACATGTTGGTTTAAATAAAAAATATCTTAGGTGGTAGCAAAAGTATTTCTCATTTTCAAAAACCCCAAACTTCTGTTTTTTGGTTCAACCCAAAGCATAATTTCCCCTGAACTGTTAGTTCAATCTCTGCCTAAACAGGAAATGTTGTTTTTTTACTCAAATCTAGATGGTAGAGAAAAGGTCGAGTCCCTATTCTCGCGTCCAGCTATTTGTAGAGCGGACATTTGAACTCTGGTCTGGGCAAAGGTCCTTGACACTGACCTGTTAGTTACCTTTGGGGAATAATTTTCTCCTGTGTTAAGCAGAAAATTCCTCACTTCTCCCCTTCTTCCAAAGCAGATACACATATTCTAGCAAATACTTTTGGTTCGTATTAATCAAAATTTTCAGATAGAGAAGGTTTCTCTAGGAAACTTTAAAGCCTCTCTAGTTGCCAGAGTATTTGTGAGGTGATTTTTCCTTTCTCATTTCACCAATGGAAAAAGATGTCCACAGGGGTGATAAATGAGGAAATTGGTCCCCAAAAAGAAATTGACCCCTTGCTGAGGCAGGCAGGGATTCATGCCATCTAGATCCCATGGGAAGGGAGCAGAAGAGCAGCCTCAACCCTTTCTGTCCTCAGCAATGCAATCAGGACTGTCAGGGAGCAGGATTGCTTAAAGCCCCTATCATTTTTTAAAAGTTTGACTTAATAGATATCCTCATGGAACCATATTCCCGAGGCACTACAATGTGTGAGTTAGGGAGCCCATGAAGCAATAACACCTTATATTTATTAAAGGTTTTGAGAAGCAGTGGGGGATGCAAAGGACAACCTGGACAGAAGTTAAACCATTTATGGCAAAACACTCTCATAATTAGAAGGAGGAATTAATTGCCTCACAGCCAGAAAGGCTTTCCTCCTACATAGGAAAGAAAGAGAAATCAGGAAATGAGAGTCTGAGAAAAATTAGTGAAAATGCTAATTTTATTTTGCTGTGTTGTTCCTAACTTTAAGCCATGCAGATCCAGTGCAAATGAATGAGATCTTCACAGCCATTTACAGAAGGGAGAGGGGTGGGATTTTCACAGAGTGGTTCTTCTGGTGACAAAGAAGCAGATTTTGTTAAGACTTATTTAATGAAGTCACTCAACTGAAAGAGGAGCCCAAAGTGCCAAACTGATATTACAAAATCCCCAAATCTCTTCTCTACCTGAGGAAGTGAGGGAGGAAGAGAGTAGAGAGTTTGTGGTTTGATTGTTAATTTTTTAAAAAAAACATTCTCTCTGATGCAATACAAGTGAATTCTTGAATACTTTGCCCTTCCCTGTAGAGAAAAGATGAATAAAGATCAGCTGTATGTGGTACAGAGAGGACAGACAATGGGAAAAAACAGGCAAGACATCCTTTAACTTGTACCTAAGCACAAAATGGCTGATGCCTGCCCAACCACAAAGAGGGCTGCTCAAAAATCACACACAAATTGTAACAGGCCCAAGCTATGCATGTGGCAGCAGACTGATTTTTTTTTATGTTAATTAGGCCTCTTCCACAGGGAAAGTCTCCATTTCATCACAGCTCTTCACTGTTGACTACAAGAAACTTGGCACTGTCATTCCATCCTGATGCCCTTGGGGCTTCCAGCATGTCCCTGGCTCAAAAATGGCCTCACACAGCACTGGGTGCTGAAGGCTCTTTGCTTCTCTTCCCCTCATCCCACACCATCCTTGGCACTGCTCAGGTGTTTGTCTTCTCTGGTGAAACACCACTGGTCATTTCCTGCCCCGAGGAAGGAGGACATACCTGAGTGAGGTGCCTGCAGGCCATGAAACCCAATGCATATTTTTTTACCTGCAAGAGGGTGTGGGGAATGTCAAATATTTCACATTTCCCTTGATTACTGTATCTCCATGAATCACATCCTTGGGAGCAAGGCAGCCTGGCTTGGGGGCACTGAGAGGTTGAGTGTTCACGGGGTCCTGCTGCCGGCTTGGTCTACCATGACTTTCACCTCCCAGCATCTCTCACACCCTTTTATCATACCCAACAGTGCCATGTCTTTGCTCCTGGGCTGAGGCAGCACCCCTGCCAATAATCCAAGAGTCAGACTAGCCTGGACTTTGTACCATGTCACTCACATCTGCCACCCACAGTGCGCTCCAGCTCTGCACCTCCACACAGGAGGGAACATGCTGAAAGCTACAATGCCCGTGGCCCATTTGAGTGGTGGAAAACTCATTTAACCCTGTACATGCTGCTCAGTGGGGAAGCTCTTGGGAAAGGGAGACAACTCAAAGGGAATTTCTGCAACATGTAATAAAAGGGAGAATATATCCTGGGACCTGCTAGGAAGGCTTTGGAGAAACACAAATATGGACTATAATAGCACTTGACAAACCTGAACCAAATGCAATTCATTCCTGATATAAGTATCTTCAGGGCTAATATCAGTGCTAAAGCATGCTGAGGGTGGAAACTAGGATATTCAGGCTCTTTTGGATGAAACTAACACTGTTTGTCTAGGATGGAGGTGGCTATCCAGGAAGGAGGTATGCTGGTCTGTAGCCCCATAGACATATGAGTGTGCTGCTAGTGAAGATGTGTAGGGGGAGAAGAAAGAATGCAGGGGTATCCTCAGGGAAGATGGAACACTGTGCATAGGAAATGGTTGCACCATGTCTCAGACTGGCTGTTTCTCTGCCTCATCCTGCTCTTCTGACCTATCTCACATCATGTGATCTGCTCTCCTTTTTCCATGTTGCTCCCTGAGCTTTCTTCTCTTACCCTCCTTTTGCATCACGCAACTGAGCATACATCCCTCTTCTTGGGCATCAGAGGGCTGATGGATATCATCCACATGCTCTATTGCAAAGAGGCCAGTGAGTCACCAGTTTGTTACCCACACTACTTTCTTTAGCTCATCCTCTGCACTCCCATCACCTCTGGCCATTAGGTAGTGTTCTGTGTTAGGTTCCTGTTTGGGAAATTTTCCCATTGCCACCATGATGCTGGTAAACTGAGGAAAGGAAAAAGATAATGAAGCTAAGGACAGAGTTTCTCAGCAGGGGTGGTCACTGTCTTTCAGCCTGAGAGCTAATGGCCTTTGATAGCAGGCAGTTTCCTGCCCTAGGAATGAGCAGGGGAGGCATGGAGTATGCTTGCCTTTTCCCCCCACCCTTTTTCGGGACAATAAAAAAACTCTGTGAGGGACCAGCCGAGCTCACTGGTTTTCAGCTTCAATTCTGGTGAGAGGGCCTGGTGCTGCCTCACTGGTGCTGTTTGTCCCAGCACTCTCCCTCTTGCCCTGGCAAATGGTGAAGAGGTCCTGACTGCTGCCCTGGGGACCAGGCTGCCTCTTGCTGCTGCTTCTGCCTCACCTGGCCCAGCTCCCGTATCCAGGTGGACCCTGCAGCAGCCCCCTGGAGAGAGAGAGAGGAGAGCCCTGCCCACACCAGCCCCAGCTCAGAGCCAGCCTGTCTGCCTTTCCCTATCTCCTGCTGTTTCTGTAGCAGACAAGTGATTCACCCATCTCAGCAGTAAACTGGGGGAACCCCCATTTCATGTGTGGTGAGCCCACAGGACTTGCCTGTTTCCCCCACAGCTGTGACCACACCGAGTCAAAATACATGGAGGGGGCAAGGGGGGTGGAGTTTGCTGGGATGATTTTTCTTGTTACTCTTGTTGTCACTGTTTATTCCTTTTTTATTATTTTTGTATATATATATATGTANTTTCCTGCCCTAGGAATGAGCAGGGGAGGCATGGAGTATGCTTGCCTTTTCCCCCCACCCTTTTTCGGGACAATAAAAAAACTCTGTGAGGGACCAGCCGAGCTCACTGGTTTTCAGCTTCAATTCTGGTGAGAGGGCCTGGTGCTGCCTCACTGGTGCTGTTTGTCCCAGCACTCTCCCTCTTGCCCTGGCAAATGGTGAAGAGGTCCTGACTGCTGCCCTGGGGACCAGGCTGCCTCTTGCTGCTGCTTCTGCCTCACCTGGCCCAGCTCCCGTATCCAGGTGGACCCTGCAGCAGCCCCCTGGAGAGAGAGAGAGGAGAGCCCTGCCCACACCAGCCCCAGCTCAGAGCCAGCCTGTCTGCCTTTCCCTATCTCCTGCTGTTTCTGTAGCAGACAAGTGATTCACCCATCTCAGCAGTAAACTGGGGGAACCCCCATTTCATGTGTGGTGAGCCCACAGGACTTGCCTGTTTCCCCCACAGCTGTGACCACACCGAGTCAAAATACATGGAGGGGGCAAGGGGGGTGGAGTTTGCTGGGATGATTTTTCTTGTTACTCTTGTTGTCACTGTTTATTCCTTTTTTATTATTTTTGTATATATATATATGTATACAAATAAATGATGGTTGCTTCCTTTTTCTACATTTTTTGACTGAAAGCCTCTTGATTCAAAGAATATAGTAAAGTGGAGAAAGGGTTTTTCTTTCTACTCCAGGAAGGTACTTATCGTCCCTGGAAGGTACTGTGCTAACCTGGGAGAGGTAGAATTATAATCCTTTCACAGACCATGCAGTATTGTATCACTGAAACCATCATTATCACTTGCATTAGTTGTAGCTAGAAACTTTTTTTTGCCTTGGTGCAGTGAAAACACGTAGTAGCAAACAACTGCTGCACCCAGATATCTTAAAAGGTGTGGAGTTCACTGGTCCCATTGGTGAGCCTGGAGAAGAGCCATCTCCAGGATGCTTCTCAAGGGAGCTCTGTGTGGGTGGGCCAGAGGTGGCCTGACAGAGTGATGACTGAAGATGGGAGCAGGTCCCTTGCTGTAAATAAGAGGTGGTACTGCATGAGTCCTAGGACCCCATGGCAAAACCTATGGCATGAAGGCTACTGGACACCAGTGTGGGGCAACTGGGGCCATCTGTCTAGCCTGATGGCTCCATGGGGACGCCAGCTGGGCACACTGTCCACTCAGAGCTGTGGAAATGGCCTGGCCAATCACCCCACTTAAACAGCCTGAACACAGGCATGCTTCAAGGTGAATGGGACCAGGGAGGAAGGCTGCAGCCATCCCTTTGGCACCATCACTGCTGCAAGCAGAAAGATCGGTCTAGGCTCCTTAATAACTACACTGAGGGGCAAGGCTGGGGCTTGCTGAGTGTTAATTCAGATTTCCTAGAATAATGCTTCCTTTTGTTTCCTTCCCTCCCTTCCCTCTAATGAAGTTCTGCTGATTTAAAACGCTTTGTTAAAGCTTGCTGCTGTGCCTAGTGAAACATTGTTTAATTCAAGGTCCACAGACTGGTTTAGTGTCCCAAGTATCTGAATGTGAGGTTGAGCCAGAGTTGCTTCAGTTTTCAAGGAAGGGTAGTTCAAAATTGGACTCAACTTAGCAGCACATGCTGAAAGTGTTCCAAAAGTAAGGAGACAAGACCCAAAAACCAGAATGACAAAGATGAGGTGAGGGATACTCCCAGAATCTCTCATCACCTCAAGATATTCTATGACCCAACTATAGGTCCCTTCCAATTCGAGATATTCTATGATTCTATAATACAGCAGACCATCAACAGCAGAGTGGAGAGTCAGGCTTCTCTGCCTGACAACATGTCCATCATGGGACTGAGCATATACTGGACATGGACATGTCCTGACAGATGCCAGGTCATGTGTTTGGATTCAGTTTGGCAAGTCTGAATATGCTCAGTAAAGTCACTTACTCAGCTATTTGCCCAGCCTCTCTCTGGCTGTTTGTTTTTTGGGGTTTTTTTTGGAAATTCTAACACTGGAGAGTTTCCAACTGAGAAGATTCACTGTCATTGTCATAGCAGGGCAGTAGCAGGGTAGATATGTCCTGGGAACTTATCACCACCACTTTTGCTTTCTATAATTTATAAAAGTATTAAAAAACATTAGAGACCAGTGCTGCATCCATAGATGTGATCCATCCATGACTTCTCTAAAAAGGCAAGTTCCTCTCACAGAGACAAAACTTCAGCACCCAGAATGGCAGAATGAACAACGTATGGAAATCCACACTGGTAGCCCTTGATATCTGTGGTACCTCTCTATGCTTTAAATAGAACAAGAAAGAGTAGTATTCTGATTTTTTTCTTCATAATCATCTTAATTAAAAGATCAATATTTTATTTGTCTTTTTAAATTAATGAAATGTATTATGAATTTAAACTTTAGGAGTTTGCAGTAGGTTTCAGCTTATATTAAGACTCAGAAACTTCAGTGTCTCCATGCAAACTGCACCTAGCAAGCATCACACATATAAGACCATCATGGTCAGTGGAGAGCTTGGTGAGTACAGCCAGTGAAACTCAGCAATTCAGGTCACCAGTCCCCAGGGCTGTGAGCTCAACTCGGTTGGCCAGACACACATCCTAGGGTGCACAAGACTTTTACGTGGCAATGACAGCACAGACCCAAAGACATTTGCATTGTTGTCCAGAAGCCATAGAAGGAATCAAGAAGGTCTCAGGTGACAAAAACTAAACTTATCCTCTGCCTCATATGTTGACATCTCAACTTAGTGTAATAAATTTAAGAATTACTTTTTTTACAGTTGCTCACTGTTTTCTGCTAAGTCGTGATGTCTGAATTTCTTCTAAGAGTTTCTTCTTTTCTCTCATGTTCTGGCAAGATAAATCCTAAAATGACATCACTCTGAATAAAAAAGTAGTTCAAGGACTGCTTTCTGTCCCATAGTCTAAGAGTTGTTGTATGCCTCATGGACACACAAACAACTTTCTCCCCAAAACTGATTGGCCACTTCCCAAATGCCTATTGGCAGCACTTCAGCTCCTGAACTAAGCCTGAGCTGTGACTGCAGGAGCAAAGCTGGCCTGGGATGAGGATGAGTGATGCCAACCCACGGGCCTCTCTACACCTTGTTCGTGTATCTGCATCATCTTTCCAGAGTGTTGTTTGTCAGTGTTATGCTTTTATGACAATATAATATTTTAAGGCCAGGATGAAATGTGAATGAGGTTTTCGAAAATAAATGTGCTCTGAATAATGAAGTGAAAATCATAACCACAGTGTTTCTTCACTTAGTCCAGAAGCTTTTCACAAATAACCTGCAAATGGCAATTTTACTTATCTAAGACAAACTTGCAAAGCCCAGGAGTGTAAGGTTTTCTGAGAGCTGTCTGAGTTTTGCCCTTTCATCCCACCTTAGCTTCACATTGTAAAAGTGCAGATGCTTAGGAAATTACCTCCAGGTGTTGAATGATCTGAGTTTCATGAAAATAATAAAGCTTGATCTGAGGTAGACAATCTTGTTGTCAGCATGGGATCTTTAGGCTTGCAGAAGAGGACTGAAAAGGGTCTTTTTGCATTCCCTTGCTGTAGTGCTTTTTCTGAGAGTCTCAGAAAAACTCATAGAGACTCAATTTTGCTCAGTTTTCTTGGGCAAGAGAGTTTTGTGATACATACAGAGCACATATGGAGACTAATATTAAACTCTCTCATTCAGGTACCATCTGTTAAGTTAGTCCTGACACTGTAGTATTCAGTATGGAGGAAGACATCTGTTTTGGAGGTATCCAGCACTTGGAAAGCTATGTGGTATCTCTGCACAATGACCTGCAGTAGAGACTTACCTGTCCTTAAGTTCTCTTTATATATTTCAGGGACCGAAAGCACCTGGCCTGGTAGCGCTATTTTATTTTCTCTTGGGGGGTTCTGTGTTGGTTGTTTTATATATAAATGGGGATGAGATCTGAAAGTCTTTATGTAGAGGTTTGCTATAATGTCAATCATTTGTCCTATGTGTCCAAATAGACCAAACTATGCATTAGGGGCATCTGATTTGCACAGTGGTAGCCCAGCAACTACTGTCCAGTTGTCCTTACGCTCCATACAATATTTACTGTACTGCCAGGTTGAACTGTGCTGGAAAAAATGAATTGTAGATGCAATTTCACTGTAGAAATTGTTTAGAGCCTACTAAAGCTTTAGATTTTTTCTTCTATAAAAAGCTTGAGGGCTAGTGTCTGTTTAATATTCAAGAAATGCTTGCAGCACTCAGAGACAATGAAGAGCATCCTTCTGGGATCCCTGAGATGAGATACTAAATCTTGTAATGAACTTGGAGTCCTTGTTTTCCTATTACTGCAGACATCAAGGGGTAGCAGTTGTGTCCCTGTACATCATCACCAACAGCAACAAAACACATTAACTCAAGTCTGCTAATGAGCATCAAGTGAGCACTGGAATAGGAAGCTGTGTTGACATTTAAAAGATCCCAGTTATCAGGCTCCATGTTGCCTAATTGCGAGGGATGTGTGGGAAGCACTGCTTCAATGTCTCTATCTAGTATGGACATGACTGGCAGGAATACACTACTCCTAAGGAATGTCAGTTACTTCAGGAAACAATTATCCTTTCTGAATATTCAAAATATGTCAAAACATTCTTCATTTTTCCCTTTTGGAGCTCATCAAAGCTGAGAGTGTGTCAACATCATTTCACATACTCAGAGGCGGCTCTGGAATATTTGATTCACAGACATTTCTCTTGGTCGGTGTTGAACGTTCAGCTGCAGTAGCTGAATCAAGTCTTTTCAAGTCATGCAGGCAGAAATAGATTTTCCCAACCAACAGGTGGTCTGGTCAACATGTTCCGCTATTATATTTTTTCTCTCCAAAATAGAGTGCCCACGTCCAAATTTCCTGCAGCCTTGGACTATGCTTGTTCCCAAATGGTGCTAAGTGTGTCTGGTAGAAGACCTGTTGATGGTTAACAGCATGTGAGGGATTGTCCTAACAATTTAATAGCATAGGTGATCATGTTCTGGAGTCTGGACTTGGGTCCTGACACTTTAATTTACTAGCAGAGATAGAGCCAGTGGGTAGCAAAAACAGGATCATCCAGTCAACTGGTCTGATGGTGTATCACCAACTATTATGTCTCACCTTGCTTCCCTTTCATAGGGGTTTGCCTGGGGCATCTCTACTAGGAAGACATCCAATCTTGATCTGAAAACATCAAGAGACAGAGAATCCAGCCCTACTTTTGGTAAGCAGTTCCCAGGATTAATTGCTCTTACTATTAATAATGCATGCCTGGGTTTCTTTGTATGAATTTGTTTGGTTTCAGCTTCCAGCCGTTGATTCCTGCTATGCTCTCTCCACTAGATGAAGGAGATCTTTTGCATATGGTATTATCTTCTTGTGGTGGTACTTGTACACTTTAATCAAGTCATGTCTCCATCTTTTTGATAAGGTGAGCAGAGAGATCCCTTCCAGGCTTTCACTAGAGAGAGGCATTTTTCTCTCATCCTCTCTCTGACCTGTCTCCAACTTTTTCAGTTTAAAATACAGGCACCAGGACTTTATGCAGTATGCCAATATTAGTCTTACCAGAGCAGTGGGGAGAGATAAGATCAGCTCCCCACTCCTACTTACTACTTCCTTGTTCATACATCTATGAATCACATTATCCCCTCTTGCTTTACAGTAGGAACTCACTTAAATTCAGTCTGCGGTCCTTGATTTCCATGGCTGCCTGCTGTCTACACAAAAGGCTCATTCCCTGGTCATATAGTGAAGTCTGTACTAAGACATATCTTTAAAATCACGTATTCTGCACTGTCTGTGTTATAATGTCCTGAGAGGGTGTCATGAAATTAAATCTGTGCTGCTCCATTAACATTCTTGGGTATGGAATAAAGAGAATAAACAAAAACTGTTCTTTAGAAAATTAATGACAAAATTCCTCTTCATGTCAATAGGAATGGGAACAGCTCCTGGCATTTTTTCACCAGTATGAACCTGTACCTAAATTTTCCATCTCTACAAAAGATAAAATCCATGCTGCTCTAATCCTTTTTCATATACAAGAGCTTGCAACTGCTGTAACCAATGATCACACCAACATGTGAACTAGTTCCCACTGCTACTGACAATATTTTCTCATCTTAAAAAAAAATAATCAAGTCTAACCTGTCTTTCCAACAAAGATTTTCTGCTCATTAAAGTCTGAGCACTGCTGCATGGATTTCAGCTCAATAGGCAGAAAGTACCTCATTCATCCCAAAGGCAAGTGTAGTCTATGTGGCAAAGCCAGCATTATGAAGGTTTTTTTAAGTCAAATCAGAGCTATTCTTTGAAGGATTGTGATTGTGCAATCATCAAGGCATTTTTCATGCTGGCAAGAAAAGACACAAAGCAAACTGATCTGATGCATTTTAACAGGTATTTTTTAGATATGTAGATTGAGAAAACAGCCCTTTAACTTTTACATGAGCGATCTTTACATCTTTAGTTCTACTGATTTTTATGAGATTTCTGGTCAGGAAAGGATTTCAGGATTTGACTAGGGCTGATACTTTCTGCCACTGATTTTTTCCATGTAAATCTGAGGTCACATTGATGTCATAACACCAAGAAATTGGTCTTGAGGGCTTATTAACAGGGGACAAGCACCTAGAACTCTATAGGGTTTTGTGGCTAGTCAAGGATTACAACATAAACCCAACATATTAATGCATGAAAGAAGAAAGTATATTTAAGTTCATGCGAAGCTGCCAATTCCCATGCACAATATGCTTTATATTAAAGCTCAAGAGCTCACAAACTCTGCCATTAAGCAGGAGTTGGTAATTCTGAGGAATGCTACAATTTGTGTCTCAAGCTCCTTTTAGAGCCTACCTGTGATTAATGTTCATGGATCTGTCATTGTCAGATGTTCACATGAAAATATATGGTTATTATTTCTGAAGAGCCAGGATGTTCCCTGCAGCATTTGGGAGGAGGGACACTATGAGGGCTGAACACAAGGTTGGGATGTTTGTGGAGACTTTACCTCTGCAATATGCATTTCACCATGCTTTGTTTGCTTTCCCAGGTCCCTGTAACACATCCAGTGTGTGAATGACTCTCAGTGATGTATTAAACTAATCAACTACCCATCACATGCATTTCAGATGCAGCTTTGCAGTAGAAGGGGAAAACCCGTCTCTCTTTGATAGCCAGTCCAGCATGTTCCCATGCAGTCACATTCTCTCTGCACTTCCTAAAAGTTTAAAACAACCAAGTAAAGTCAATTTTGTTTTATATAAACACAGCAAGAAGATGAATGTGAAAATCTCTGTGTTAATAGCAGTCTGACCACAAAGTAGTCTGTAAGGAAAGGGTGGGATTTTTCTGTCAGCGGAGTCGTAGCTGTCACAGTGGCTGGGTGGCAGCAAGGTGTGTTGGCTCGTGGGAAACCTGACGTGGGGAGTTCCCAGGCAAACAAGTGAAACGAGGCCACGCTTCCTGGGTGTCAGTTGGGAGACCAGTTACACACCTCACTCTGCCAAATGCCATCTTAAAAAGGGCTGGTGTCTGCTCAGGGTTTGGAAACAGTTAGAAATAGTGGCTGGATTCCTCAGTTGCTTAAAAACTCCACTGAGAGAAGAATCAAAACAGCCATATGTAAAATATGACCTCCCACCCTCAGCCATTCCTGGAAAGCTGGCACGTGGTTTTCTGTAAATGGACCATGTAAAGAGACAGAAAAACCTTGCCAGCAGAGGTCAGATATGGATTTGAACAGTTAGAGAGAAAAAAATAATTCAAAGATATTAATTTTCTTCTCACTATTTCCTCTCACTGTTTTCGGATGGAGAGTTATTTGGTGCTGGTGTGCAGAGATGGTCTGCCTGCCCTTAAGACATTTTGTTTACTGCTGTCCTTGATTATATTTCCATTATTTTTGTATTTGTTATATTTCACTTCCTAAGTATATTTTCAATGTTATTTTGACTCAGCAATGAAAATTAGACTATGAGGAAAGTAATAATTTAAAAACAAAATATATACATTTCCGTCCCTTCCTCTGTTATTTCTTTTTACTCTTTGTCAATCTTTATTTTTCTTTATTTCCTTCTTTCTTTTTTTTCTTTATCTGTCATTCCCTCTCTGTTTCCCTCCTTGCTCTCTTCCCTCTTTTATTCTCTCTTTCTCTCTGTCTCTCAATTTCTACACCCTTTTTTCTCGGGCTCATAGGCCTGTTTTGTGAACCCAGGTACAATGGATGATAGAGTTACACACCCACAGATTCACCCTCCCTAAAAACATTCACAGTTAGACTTGCTGCTGCATGTTTCCCTCCTTTCTGAAGCTGAGCAAATTACACAGAAAAAAGATGAAATTACTTAGATTTTCTTTCTAGCATCTTTAGACTGTCACAATAACTGAGAATGAATTATTCTTGACTTACATACTTTGCAGACACAAAGAGCAGATCGCATTGCACAGAGGAGGGAAACTGGGGTGGGTTAGTTGCAAGTGATAAGCACCCAGGAGTGCTGCTCCAGAGGGCTTCTCCAGAGGGCTGGGCACCAAACTGAGTGATACTAGCAACCTGGCCAGGGCTGGGATAGGGCCTGGATACCCACTAGGCTGGATACCAAGGCACTGCTGCTCAGCCTCTGGACTTGTGGTGCGTACAGTTCTTCTCAAAGATTTGCTTGAAACTAGCCTGGAAGAACATGAAGACAGTGTGCTAAAATAAACATCCACTTTTAAATATGTAAGTGTCAGGCACTGGTGAATATTGTATCTAGAAGCCAAAGCCATTTACTTTTTGTACCTCTGATGGCAGAAGTAAAAAAGCTCTGATCCTTAGTGTGGTTTCCTTTACATTAACTTCCAGCAGTGAACTCTCTATCAATTCACTGTAGAAACATCTACAAGCAATAGTTTTAAAAATCACAGGGCATATTTGTAAGGCAACTATTTCCTTCCTCCTTCAGATTCAGCATCTATTGTAAGGTTGTAGATGAACCTTTTTTTAGGAGAAAAGTACTCAGGCCAGGAAAGAAAGCACAGCCCTGGCTGAAGGGCTGCCCTTGACAGACATTTGTGGTTTTCATCATGAGCATCCTAACAGGAAAGACATCTGTTCAATCTAGGTATCCCCTTTCCCCGTGTTTTGTTTTTGTTATATAATTTCCTGATACAATTTCCTGACCACAAAAATTAGAAGAATTAAGAGAAATTATTTTGGAAGAATAGACCTCCTGTGAAGTGTTTTGCCCTACTGCAAGTCACATTTTCAGAGGGAGAGTACCCAGACTTATTTGTCTCTCAAAACATAAGGTTCAGCACAACCAGGAATATTGTATCTTGACATTTTAGAGCTGTAGCAAGGTCAGGGTGAGCGGAGAAAAAAGGATGACAGAAGTTCCTGGTAGATTGGTAAACAGAGGAAAGGTAAATATTCCCTACTCTCAAAAATCTTGTTATTCCTCTGAAAACCTTATATATGAACTTGTTAGAGTACTACCCACAGACCTCAGTCTACACTGGGACTACTTGGTGTGAGTGACAGAGACACCCCGTGGGGAGAGCTTGCAGTCCAGATAGACAAGAGGGGGAAAAGCTGAGGGAGGAAGCAAAGTCACCAGGAAGGTGATTTGCAGTCAGCCAAGACAGCCAGGCCTGCTCTTCTGCACTTCCAAGCAGGATTTCTGTAGGCCATGCCTGAAGAACACACGAGATGCAATGGACCTGGTTAGTAATAAACAGCTGTAAAGGCCTGAAAATAGCAATTTTAATAAATGCTGGAACTTCTAGGTTTACTAATCAAGCATTAAATGTAGGTTGAATATTTCAATAGGATTTACAATGGTACCTTATGCCTCTACTAACAAAGGCTGTAAGCTTCTGTGAAGAATGGGTAATATAATTTACAGAAAGAAACATCCCAATAAATGCTTAATTATACCATTTAAACTGTGCTTGCTGAAGCCCTGGGCTATACTCCGCTACTTGATTTTTTGTAAATCCCTGACATTACAGCTGCTTAAATCCATGCCAGGAGCAACATTGAATCTGTCAAGCAGAGAGGGAGGCTTCATTGTCCAGAATTACAGATGCGTGAAGCCTCAGATAGCTTTTCACTTTCAGCTGTTCTGCTTCAGTGTTGGAGAGACTCTGTGAGAGATCCAAAGCCCAGCTGTAGGATCATACCGTTTACTTGTGTGATATGTATGATAGGTATCACTAGTACATGTCTGGGTCATGCAGATACAGCAAAGAGCCACCCTGCTTGTGATTTTCTTTGTGATTTGAGAGCTCTGTAGCCATCCCTGCACCCTGAACAAATCAGTGAAGTCCTGCCAGCCCAGAGCAGTGTCTGAGTTTTAATTAAATTAACTGCAAACATTTCCAGTACAATGCTAGAAGTGTTATCTGTATTATCGTATACATCTCCTTTGTAGTGTACTTCTCAGCATAGTTTTTTAACACAACTAGAAGAACATGGTTAGACACATATTCCTAAGGTATCATCAAGTTGGAAATATTTTCCTGAAAATAAACACATGGTAATGGCTATTCCACCTTTTTTTAGGAGACAAAAAATTGGTTGCAGAGAAGGCGATCAAGTAGTGTATCAACAGAGAGTCAGAAATGGCCATAAACAAAAAAGAATTTTGCCCAGATCTCCACATAAACTCTTTCACATTCTCTGCCTTTTCAGAGAGATTAAGAAAAAATAAAATTCTGAGCATGTGGTTTTCAGTATTCTCATTAAATTATGCTTTATCAATCATAAAACTAACTTCTGTTCAATTTATCAAAATTGAGCTGAAAATGAAATATTGCCTCTTCTGTGAGACTTGCAATGGTGGACTCTTGCTTTGATGGGCATAAAGCAAAGAAGTCAAATGTGCTTGGACACTAAAGATACCTTGGCATATTTTCTGTCAGAAGAGACACAGTATTTTGGGGATGTAAAGTAATTTCAACTGTCTTCCTAGAATTCCTTGGAGATGGAGAGTAATGATAAATTTCGCCACTTCCTTACATGGTTTAGGGTTGCTGCATAGTGTTTAAACAGCTGTACTTGTCCCATCCCTGAAGGTGGCTGCAAGTCAGTGAAGAAGGAAGCAATCTGAGTATATATCATTCTAAAGTGGCAGACAGGATGAGTTATTGGGGTTTTTTTCCACTGATAAATCCCTTGTCTCTGTTAGTGATACCGAACATGCTATGCTGTCATGACTGGGGAGTTTCAGCAACTCACTGTAGTGCTTAGTGTTTCTGTCATGCAACAGAAAGGTTTATCTCCATGTCCTGGCTCAAATTTCCTAATATACAAATCTCTCTCAACTCCCTTTATAACCCCCAAAAGACATACCTCATGGAGCAAAGTCCACTGACCTGTGGTTTGAGTAGCTTACTAGTTACAGCCATCCTGCAGTTTCCTAACTGGAGAACTCCTGTGAAATTATTTAGTAAACATGTGATATGTAGCCTCTTCTTTTGCATAGAGCAAAAACTGTATATTTGTGATTTCCCACATATTTTCTAGCCTTAAAGATGTAATGGCCAAAGCCATTATTTCTTGCCAAATTCCCCAATTCATCCAAGAAAGCATGATTTCTCTACAAAAGAGAAAAGTGTCTTCAGTCTACTGGTGTTCTGCTACAAAATGAAGTCTAGGTAATTCCCAGTGCAGTGCACACACCTCCATGATGGATACTCTAGCATAAGAACCTCAGAAACACACTGCTTATTTTCTCCAGGAGATTGTACTGAGTGACAGTGAACATCTCTGTGGAGCTGCATTTGGTTTGATGTGTGACTGGCATGTGACAGTGAATTTAAGTTAGTTTGGTTGGGTCTGTGGTGCTGCCACTGATCTGGTCAATATCCCCATGAACACCTTCCAGTCCACCCTGCTGAGTCTTGGCTCATTGCTCACCACCTCACCCAGCTTTACTGTGTCTTACTCAGGTTCCTCCCGGGACATGTCATGCATAGACTCCAGGTAGAAGCAGCTTTACTTAAATTTCAATATTCAAAAGTTGATTTTAGGTTCTCTCTGCCTTCTGTGGCATCAAAGGAACACTCTGAGGAGGTATTTTTCCCATTCAGAGGGAAATACCAAAGTTAAGTAAGAAGAGTTTCCTCCTACTTCCTATTTTATCTCTAATGACTTTAAAGGATGCCCAGAAAAGCAGCTGAGACTTAAGAGACAAAATTTGCATATCTGAACTGGGATGAGGTCCATCATCTCTATTTCTTAGTACTTCAAGGAAGCAGAGCCCCACAAGACCACTGTTGCTAGCCCTTAGGACACTCAGCTCCTAGGCAGGACATATTGATCATTTAAATACAGAGATATCCAGGGAAGGGGGTGAGTTTGTGGAGCCACAGTAAATACCTACAGGAATAGGTGGCAAGTTAGTACTTACACACAGAGATAGGCAGGCTTTGCATGGGTTTTGAAGCTTTCTATCTCGAAGACTAAAAAAAAATTGGTTGGATGTTTTAGGAATCAATAAACTTTATGAATGCAGTGCTAGTTCCACCAGCTCATCTGCTGGAGACCAGCAGACACAATACCCCCTGATGAGAGCGGATCCCATTGTTGCTTCTATGCTTCTTGATCACCTCCAAGAGACAACCATGGCAACTTCCCTCAGAGTTTCTCCACAGAAGTTCATACCTAAAGAACTATTTTGCACCAGGCAGTAAACACTTATTCTCTCGTTGCTGTTTTTTAAACTGCAGAGGATCAGTTATTGTGTGTGGCTGGCCCTATGCTATCACATTTTCCTCCTCTTGGAAATCTAGCTCGAAATTGAGACTAACAAATGGCAAAGCCTCCCCATCACATTTATAAAGTAACATTCATGCTGTAAAGAGTTTGTAGGCTCCAAGATCGTTTCCACCAGCTAAGAGAACAGAGGGAGCTGCACAGACTCCTGAGGGAAAGGGGAGCTAGAGGGATAGACAATCTCTGCTGTCTTCTGAGGGCAGTATATACTATTAAATGGTGGGTTTAATACAGTCATCTGAAAACCAGCAGCAAAGTAATTTTTTTCTGTAAAAAGGCCTTTGGTCAGAAATAAATTGAATTTTCTACATGTCCAGTAAATATTTCTTCAGTTTGAGAAAACAGTGAATGTATAGTTTACACATGCAGATATGCTGAGAGTTCACCCTAAGAACTTACCTCAGGGTCACAAAAAACACAAGAAGTTTTAATATTAAAAAATAATTAAGATAGCAACACAACTGTGCAGCTTGTTTTAGAGTACATTCACATATTTTTAAAGTCCATGTGAACCTAACAAGTAAGGACTGACAGCATAAATATTACAGATATTTAGTTCCTGGCACACTAATTTGAGCATAGGATCTTAAATGAATGAAAATTCTAAGTCAAAACCTTTAATTTAATCACATCTGCATTTCAAAAATGTTCAAAAATCTGATTGTGGATTCAGATCTGAAGGACACCACCATACCACAGAATGGATATGCCTCAACTCCCAGCGTAAATGCAACATACACTGTGGAATATACTGTGATTTAAATTAGCAACTAGAAAATAAAGCAAAAGGTATTTGTCAAATGACTAATGTAGATCAAATTGATGCATTTTATATATAAAGACAAATAATTTTAGCTTATTTTGCAATATTTAACAAGTAAAAGGCTATTTTACATCATAAAAGAAAGCCAAAAAGACAAAACTAACCAGAGCTGACCAAAGCTGAAAAACAGGAAAGTCACTAGGGACAGAGAAAAAAAGGAATTCTAGTTATTTTACATAACAGATGGCAGCATAACAGAGAACAGCTGATGCTGGTAGCCTAAGGGAATTTTCCCGTGTCAAAAGTAAAATAAAATTTAAGATATACAGAACCCCCTATTAAATGAGTTTCATAAAAAGTGTCATACTTAATGTATGACCTTTGGTGTCTGTATATCTTTCCTAGGCAATTAATCCACTTTATGGATCTCTCTCAGTGACCTTTTTCCAATGAATGGTGGATGAGGTATTCTCAATACCAGCATCCCTCTCCCACTCTGCATCTTCCCAACTGGCTTGTCCCAGTATCCCACACACACATACCCATCGCAGTAGGCTTAAGGTTTATGACAGGGATAAACCCAACCACTAAGACAAGCAGTTTGGTTTGCCTCACCAGAAGGTCTTATGGATCTAAATACTGTAAGAGCCAACCAAGACATCCAAATCTGAATATCTTATCTGAAGAAGGTGTACAATGTACAAAAGAAAAGAAGTTGCAATGAGGAAGCCCTGAAAAAGGAAAACACGGAAGACAGAAAGGAGAACATGAATAATCTCACGCAATGGCAGGGACTAGCGCTGCTTGGAGGTTGATGGGCTCAAGTCATTTTGGGCTACATGCATATGAATGTCTGTCTGTTCCTGTGTGCAAGGATTTGTGGGCTGCCATTTGGAGTACAAAGATAAAAACAGCTGCTAATTCAGTGCCATTTGACCTAGCACTGGACATACCTCTGTTACAATTGTTACTACAATGATTAGCAATCATTTGTACTGAGCACAGCATTGTACCAAAACTGAAAAGTGATTATTATTAATTAGATTCGATATTCACTAAAAACTACATGGAAAAATTTTCCTTGCACTAACCTAACTCCACATCTATTGAATTAATGTGTTCTTTTTTCCCATGTATTCAACTAGAAGCAAATCAAGGTCTGACATCTTTGGAAACACTCATCCAATGAAGGAATTTTGCTTTGTTGAGAATAATTTTTTGAAGGCTTTCAAAAAAGATGAAGTTTTACCAGCCTTAGAATCATAGAAAACCCTGAATTCAAAGGGACACACAAGGATCATCAAAGTCCAATTTTCTTAGAAGAAAGTAGATGGGATCAGCATAAAAATCTTGATTCAGCACTCCTGAAGAGGAAGAACTTCTTCCATCCAAGTCCTAAGAAGTGATCTGATGAATGGTGAGCTCAGTGCCATTTTATTCCCAGGTTCAGCCATGTAACTCTCATCTCAGTTCTTACCCATTACCAAGCTAAGGCAGGGCACAGGTCAGTCTTGTAGCTGGACATTTCCAGGTAAAAATGTTCTATTGTGATGATGCTTGGCTGCAATTCTTTGCCTTTACAATTACAAGGCAATGGCTCAGAGCTGGCTCGAGATGTCTGATTCTAACCCA
>VYZS01025894.1:37189-51992 GCA_013400695.1 Neodrepanis coruscans
TGAGTTTCATAAAAAGTGTCATACTTAATGTATGACCTTTGGTGTCTGTATATCTTTCCTAGGCAATTAATCCACTTTATGGATCTCTCTCAGTGACCTTTTTCCCATGAATGGTGGATGAGGTATTCTCAATACCAGCATCCCTCTCCCACTCTGCATCTTCCCAACTGGCTTGTCCCAGTATCCCACACACACATACCCATCGCAGTAGGCTTAAGGTTTATGACAGGGATAAACCCAACCACTAAGACAAGCAGTTTGGTTTGCCTCACCAGAAGGTCTTATGGATCTAAATACTGTAAGAGCCAACCAAGACATCCAAATCTGAATATCTTATCTGAAGAAGGTGTACAATGTACAAAAGAAAAGAAGTTGCAATGAGGAAGCCCTGAAAAAGGAAAACACGGAAGACAGAAAGGAGAACATGAATAATCTCACGCAATGGCAGGGACTAGCGCTGCTTGGAGGTTGATGGGCTCAAGTCATTTTGGGCTACATGCATATGAATGTCTGTCTGTTCCTGTGTGCAAGGATTTGTGGGCTGCCATTTGGAGTACAAAGATAAAAACAGCTGCTAATTCAGTGCCATTTGACCTAGCACTGGACATACCTCTGTTACAATTGTTACTACAATGATTAGCAATCATTTGTACTNATGTGGAGATTTATCTGTGTGGCTTTGGTACCTGCAGGCTCAAGACTGTACTTATGTGTATATGTGTGTATAGATACTTTTATTTATTTATTTATTTATTTATTTATTTATTCATTTATTTATTTGTTTGTTTTTAATATGGATCCTGAGGATGTTAGCATGAATCAACACTCTTGCTCTGATCACAACTTTTATTATGGTTGCTGGTTTTATTTATTTTTGCCATAACAGTAGAGTTCTAGGTTATGAAGTCAAGATCTCCTTTTCACTACTGTCTGGATCCTCAGCTGCTGTCACCCTATACTACCTTGGGTCCCTCAAGGTCTCTAAGCAAAGGAGTGCCTTTTCCTCTTCCCTATACACCAGTATCCCCTCAGTTACACTTTCTGGGGAAGAATGCCATGAGTCCTTGATGTAGTATGAGTGAATTAGGTGTAGCCTGAGTACCCTGCTGGTTTGGAAAAACAAATGCACGTGACAGACCCTGATGACAATGAGCTTAGGCAATAGCACAATGCCTGTCATTTCACACCAGTGAGCAGCTAAGCAGATGAAAGACCCTTGGCTCAGGTACCTGGGGGGCTGTGGGGCTCTAACACTGCATTAGGCTGCCTGAGTGACTGAATTGATCAATAATCCACAGGAGTCCGCCTCTGGAATAGAGATAAATAAAGACTTTCTAGGCTTGGACCAAGGTCTTGGGGATGTAGCCTAGTACCTAGAGAGAATGAGGTCCGGATTTTTTATACATGCTATTTGGTTTGACCAAAACCTGAAACAGGTTCTGAAGCTTGGCTGTAGGGAGCATTTATACAAGGCACAGTGATGTTTGTTTTACTCTCACTTCTAAAAAGATACTGGGAATCTGACTTCGGTATAGGAATGGATCAGATGCCGATAATTTCAAACATGTTTGGAAATGACACCTATTGCCAGATCTGCTGATCTGCACACTCTGGTCTGCCAAAATAAATGCTAGTGAAGAGCACAGACCTTTGCAGAATGCAGCAATAAGCTGGCATGTACTTATCTTTTTTTATTTACTTTTTCTCATGAAAAAAAATATTGAAATATACCCTTACACATCTGATCAGAGTGAATCAGTCCAGCTGAGCAAGTTTAGTCTAGCAAACACTGTTTGATGTGGAAACTTAAGAAAATCTCCTCCAAAGTAAATCAAAGAGCTGCAGAAATAAATGTTGTACAGTCTGCCATCTGGCCATAGTGTCCATACATGTGTATTTCAATGGGATGAGAGACAAATGAGTATTATTTTCCTGTGTTGCTGCAGAAGCTTTAGGCAGAATTTCAGTTCTTGTATTGTGCATTCCATTTGCCATCACAGTTCTGGTGCAACATCTGTAGTACAAGAAATCACAAGCAATCCTTAAAATGAGGAGCATTGTAAATAAAACCAGCACTAGAAAGCATTCAAAACATAATAATCCTGCCTACTCTACACAGATATTAGTGAGCCCACTTGGGACAGCAGTCTGTGCAACTGTGGAGAATCTGATGTCTGGGATACTGCTGTACATATGGGTGAAAACAGAGCAAGAATCCAAGGAAAAGGGCAAACAAATGAAAACTTTCCAAGTGACAAGGTGTTTAAGGGTGATAGCTTCCAAATCCAGTCAGCAGATCACTGGCAGTTAACAGAGCTATCGGGAGTGGTTTTGATTTTGTTTTTAGTGAAAGACTTGATGAGAAGGTAATTGTGAAATAGTCATGGCTGACTCTGCTAAGTCAATGTAATACAGCTGGAGCCTGTTTTAGGGGTAATGAGCTAAGAAATGGCAAAGACAGAAACCATGTCTGATTCTGAAGGAGCAACAACTCATTCTCTTCTGCTGTATCATCTTCTTCCTGACTTCTCAGTTTCCTTTCCCTTCTCTCAGCCTTAATGAGTGGTATTGAATTATTTCCACTATGTCACTACTGTCACAGGTGTTGTCTTCCAGTTTGCTTCACACTTCTGTTATTACACCCACTATTAAACTGCATTAGAATGTCTGCTCAGATAAATCTCTTTCAACCTTCTGTATAGATTGGATACTAAAATCCTTGTTTTATTTTACATGTTTAGACATATCATAATATAACATATTTCTTTAAATATATTTTATCTGCTTCCTGATGAATCACCCTACAACATTTTAATTTCCTGTAAGAGATCTGTTCCATTAGATTAAGAAAATAACACTGAAAGCACTGAAAATTTGAAGGAGTGAATTTGTCCTGTGAAGAAAGTGGAGAGGGTGAGCCAACTGTCCTACACAATTTCAGATTCTAATTGAAATCTGAATTTTCATTTCACATCTCATTTCCAGTGTTCACCATCCGGGGGTCAGTCTCAAAAATAAAAGCTGCATTGGCAGAAAAATGGAGAAGACAGAAACTTCTTGATTTCAAAATTTTATAAACAGCTAAAAAAAACCCTCAAAACAGATGAGAAAAAAAATAGATATTGTTCCCCCTATGACCACAATTTCTCTGCTCTGATATTGTCATAATACGGCCTGGGCATCAACTGCTGCTAGTGATGCCAAAATCCCTTGGGAATGGACAATTCCTTCTGGCAGTTTTTCTGCTGTCATTTGGGGTTATCTCCTTGGTCATCTCATGTTAGCCCTCCCTATGGACAGTGACTTAACGCCAAAATCCACAAAGTTATAGTTTATATTTCAGCCTACACGTCAGTCAGTCATTTGAGACATCCTGTGGGGTTTAAGCCAGGATGAGTAACTTGAATGTCTCTGCATCCTGCCTCTGCTTTGGCTGAGTGTCTGTGAAAACACCCCTCCTCTCAGAAAACATGGCCCTGGGGCATTTACAGCCTGAGGGCAGAAGCTCTGGCATGCTGGCAGGATAACTGGAGCAGGATCCTTCGAGCTGAGTCACATTCCCCCTTTTCCAAGCAGCAGGGCATTTGGTTTATTCCCAGACAGGAGGTTAGCCTCTGGACACATAGCTTCAACTTTGAATGCAAACACATCTAGTCATATTGCTACTAGGCAAGTAGCCAGAACCATGTTTTAGCTTTCCACAGAGATCCTGGATTACCAAAGCCCCTCTTGTCAAGCATCTCCTTTCCTCTCTCCCCTACTGATCCTTGTTTCTCACTTGATGCTCCACTATTCCAAGGCCTGGTGTGTAGGTTTGCTTTTGAGCAGCTGCACTTTGTTACTGACTTTGTTGTGATAGTACCCAAACCCCCGGCCACAGACAAGGTCTCTGCGGTCACAAACTGCTTCACGGGGTTTTCATTTCCAGGACTCATCTGGGTACTGGGGGGCTGAGTGATCTGAGGGATTTTGGAAGGAAACACAAGTCATAAACCCCAGGACAACACCAGCCTCTTCTTTGTTTTGCACAAGCTTCACAAAAGCTGCATCTGAAAAAATTATTTATAGTTCTGGGCACTGTTCACTTCTGGTTTGGACCCAGTCCTTTCCATTTGCCTCTGCCTTGATGTGTAGTGGTTTGGGCACAGTTTAAGAGCCAGACCTTTCTGATCTTGGCTAGGCTACTAACCTCTTGTGTGGCCTTAGGTGAAGCCATGATCCTCTCCTGTATCAGCCTCCCCATCTGCAAAAAAACGAGCCCTTCCTCACTTCCATCCTCTAGGGGTGAAAAAAATCAATTAATTTACATTTGTGAGACACTTCTGGTGCACAGAGTGCTTCATAAGTGCTAAGTATGACTCGATTGATTAGAACAATTGTGAATGGCATTGTTATTTGAAAGTCTTTGGGAAAGAGGAAAAGGTGACAAATATGCAGCAAATATGCAACCTCTTGGGAAAAAAAAAATTGAGTGAAGGAGAACTTCCCCAGGGCAGCAACGAAACCAGAAGCGCCATTTCGGGGCCATTCAGCCACAAAACTGCCTGACTCTCATACTCTGGGCACAAACATGGGAGCTCATGCAGGTACACATTACTCCTGTGCTTGCATGCCTGAGGAGAATGAAGAGGCTCTCAGTCCGGCCCAGAAGGTATCTGAATATACCTGGAACGGGGATGGGGTGCAGGGTGTGTTCCTCACCCATGGCAGAGCAGCAGACTCAGATTTTATGCAGGCTATAATTTTGCCTGCTGCTGCTGCTAGATCCTAATAACCAAACCAAGAAGGGAATTTTTATGCCATTCGAAGCATTCCTGATCCCCCTCCACATCTAGTGAAAACTTAATAGCGTGAGAAAATGCCTTCCTGTAGCATACTGTAAACCACATGCAGAACAGGAGCAGATGGAGGGGGCCTGTCCTCTGCCCAAAGGAGGGGCTCCTCCAGGATGCTCCCTGCCAAGGGATGGACAAGAGATGGCACCTTTGCAGGGTGCAGTATTTAGCTGATGAGGGTGAAGCCAGCAGAAATGGCAGAGGCTGTGGGGTAATAACTCTTGGTGCTCAGAGGAATGTAAGCAAAGGGAGACGGAGCGCTGCTTTTCTGAAGCCTTTCCCCTGCCTGTACAGATGGAAGCAGTTAAGATTCCTGCAGGAGCCAGGAGCAGCAAAGTTAACACATCTGGAAGTTTCCTGATGCCTGAAGACAGGCCGTGGTGAACAATGTTCACTGGGCTGAGCAGGCTCTGCTTGGCTGCTTTTATTGCACTTGGACTCACTTCAAGCTCTGCTCCATGATTAATTGCACTTTTAAAAATAAAGTTCAAAACACTTCCCAGGAAGTTTGGAAAAGGCAGAGTGCTTCAATGGCACCAGAATCTCAGTGCTCAGTGCAGTTTTCGTTATGGCAGCCCCAGATACAGCTTGCATTACCAACAGCTTCATTTGACATAGGATCTGGTAACCCCATTTCATTGGGAAGAGGGTGTCTCTCCTCCTAAGCCTCTCCAACATCTGCCAGACGTGGTAGGGTTGCAGCAGGTGTTGGCCAGGCTCTCCTCTCATCTTGTTTGTGCAGTTAATACTAGGGCCAGGCTAGGACTGTGGCTATCTTCTGCACCACGAAAATTATGGAAAGGAAGAGCCTTGCCACTTCTAAGTGTGTTCCTGCCCATCTGTCCCAGGACCTCACTCTAACTCACATTAAAAAAAAAAAAAAGAATATTTCAGGAGGAGTAGGGTAACGGCATAGTTAGAAAAGCATATTCTTGGGAGGTTAAAGACATTTCAGAGGACTGAAGCTACAGTATAAGAGGTCCTTGTTGCCCTGTAATGATGGTAGAGAGGCCAGAGGCAAGACTGAGAAAAGAACAGTGCGTACTTATTTCGTACTAGGATGGAAGAAGGTTCGATCTCTTTTCTATAAAAACAAGTGTATATTTGTGGTGGAGCAGTGGCCAGATGCTCCAGGTGCTGTTACTAATGGTGGAGGTGCACAAATTACATTACCTGAGAGAAACTGGTGTGAATTGAATGGAGACGTGGAAGCCAGGGTCATGGTAACTCATTAACACTTAAGGAAAGGGTCTGTGAATGTCATACATTTTCTACAGCCCCTCCAGGGCATCTGCATCAGATAGCGTGAACTAAAATTCACACATCCACAGAAAGGTACTCACAGGCACAAGGAATGCCCAAGGCTGTTTAGCACTCTGTTAGCACCCAAAGTTGCTCCAAGAGGCAGTGAGATACCTGTCAGCTCTTAGCAAGTGTCCTCGTCACACAAAAGACAGAGGTTGTTTTTTGTAAAAGGTCAGCAGGTTAAACAACAGAAGATGCGCTGAACCACTGGAAAATTTCTCAGGCAGGCAGCAAGAAGGAGTGCATGTAGCTGCAGGCACAATGGGCTTGCCATGTCAGTCTCTGCAGGCAAGACAGCCCTTCACACGTGGGCACGTCATGCTGAAGAACACAAAACCCATGGGGCTCTGCCACCACGAGGCATCGTGGTGAAGGGATGCTGAGGGGAAACGAAGCTTGCAGATGCATGTGAACCAGACAGGATATGGATAATCCTGTGAGCTTGTGGTGGGTTCCCAGTATCCCCGAGCTTCTGGCATTTACCTCCCATATCTGGTATGTCTGAAAAAAACACCCAGATTGGTAACCATATAGAAGGGTGCGCTGTTGGTTTATTTTAAAACAAAAAGAGGAGCAGAGGGCTGCTCCTCTTCTCCTCCACCCCCTTTGCTTCCTCTATTAAACCGTCTTTGCATCTTGTCTCATGTTAGGACCTGATTTGGAAAATGATTTAACTGCTTGCTTAATTTTAATACACTGCAAGTCATTGTGTTGCAATCACAGCTCGCTGCGTGTAAAGCTCATCCCATGTACCGGCACTGGCAGAAGCGTTGCCTGCTCTGGAATGCTGGGACAGGGGCTGAGCCTCCCCTGTAGGAGGTGGGCGAGGGCTGTCTCTTCTAGGCTCCAACACTTTTTGGCTACAACATCCAGTGAGTGATTTGGCCGGGGAAGCTCTAGGCTGCAGTTTGCAATGCTACTGTAGGATTTCAGGGTTTGTTTGCACCTCGAGTCTCTTTTGTAATCTCGGTTTGTCTCGTCCACGAGCTCTTTGTTTCGTTGTTACAGAGCACCAAGCACCCCGGGGCTGGGCGTGGGGTCGATGTCCCAGCGGGTACCTGCATGTCAGTGCAGCTGACTGAAATACCATCAGGAGAACATGCCTGGTCCCAGGAATGAAATGGCACAGTGTCTATGTCAGGCTATGAAGTCACCACTTGCAAACTACACTTTCCTCATTGAAGAACAGGTTTTTTTTGTACTTATTTATCCATCACTCATAGATGCCTTCTGAGGTGAGATCTAGAGCATACAGGCAACACTCCTTCAGAAATGCTCTTCTGCTGCAGAGTCCAGATTGAGGGACTCATAGAGGGACTTCTAGAATTACAGAATCCCAGCACTTTTTGGGTTGAGAGGGACCTTAAAGACAATTCAGTTCCAGTCCTCCTGCCATGAACACAGAGACTTTCCACTACAGCAGCTTGCCCAAAGCCCCATCTAACCTGACCTAGAACACTTCCAATTCAATGACTTACCTTGATCAGCATCACAAAAGGGTCTGGCTCCCTTTAACCTGAAAATGCCTAGGGTGGATTTTTTGTTTGTCCAGCAGCACAGATAGATCACTGAGAGATGCCCACCAACAGGTACCTGTTGTGTGTAGGTACAGCAGCATACACTGCTGAGCCTGTGGGTGCTACCACAGTGCTGGTAATCATGACAAAAATAACACTAGGGGCTGCTCTGAACACAGTGTGCTCAGTTGTTAGCTTATTTCTTTCTCTGGTTCATCTCTTGTGTATTCTTTCCTTTACCCACAGCCCTGAAGGCATGAGTCCCTGTGGATTGAGGCTATATTGTATGATGTTTTACATATATATCAAATAATAAATTAACAAGAAAGGGATTTTCCTGAGACAGATCAAGCTTCTTACCAGAGGCATATATTAGAAATCACTGTACACATGTAAAACTGCAGGTGGAGCAAGCCTGCACATGGAAATACCATTCTTTGCAAGCAAGAAATTACCATGCTGTTTTGTTTTTCTGTTTCACTTTTCCTCCTAGGAATTTCTTTCTGCTTCCATGCTTTATCTTCTTACCAAATTTCATAGTGCATCGAGTAGAGGAATGTGCGTGGGAAACACTTGGCTGGCTGGGCTCCTGGCTCCACCACACACCCTCTGCTCCCGCCGCCTGGGCATGAAGCCCTTCCCACCACTCACCAAAGTCGTTGTCACACATTTCACCCGTGAGTCACTAATATGCCTGATGTTCATGCTGTGGCTTGCAAGCGATTAGTGCTTGTTCACGTAGCTTTTTTTGTCCTTTCCCTTGCTCCTTCTGATTCAGCTGATTTAGGTGGCCGATGCCTTCCTTGCTTGCTCACACTGCCGTTAGTCACAGCCCTGCTGTTAGTACACCAGCCTTCCAGGAGTGTGGAAAGGACAAGCGGATGGAGGCGAGTGTTTGGTAATCAGGGATGGGCAGGTGATTTCATGGAGACTCAAAAGAAAGCTTAAGCTTTGCTGGTACCATCTGCCTAAGCATTTCACACAGGAGGTGCTAAAAAGTGATCCTAGAGCTTTAGGAACCAGTATGAGTTGCAAGTGAGCACCAACAGACCAGGGAAACAGGCTCTGCCGCCTGCGTTGGCAGGGGAGCAGCTATTGAGCAGACATTCATGCAGCCCTTTGAGAAATGAAGTTCTGCTGCTTAGGCTGACTGGAGAGAGCTGCTGCCTCTGGTCATATTGTGGCCTTCAGATACATGGGGATGGCATAGCTGTGGGTATCCATGGCATGGGAATACGACATTCCGTGTGTTTGTTCTGTGGGCTGGAGAGAGAAGACAAGGCAGCGGGGCTTGTTTGATCTCTCACTGAGGCTGGTATGGGCCTTCACAGCTACCAAATAGGGTAAGGTAGCATCCCCATCTCCAGGGACCAAATCACCCAGCAGAGAGTCCCAGAACAGAACAAAGTGTCATCACTGCCCTTTGCAATGGTTTACACCTCTGGGACTCACCACGCCATGGCAGAGTTTCTTTGTATTTTATCAAGTTCAGGGCATTTGGGAACCTTGTGTCAGCAGGAGGGACTGTCTGCATGCATTCAAGGTCATGCTGGGAGGGCACTGTGTTGACCATTGCTGACCCTAAAAAGTCCCCTCTGACATCTGCTAAAGTTTTTCTTGTTTTCAGGAAGGCCTGCTGCCTTCTTACCGACAGCAGTGAGAACCCTTCCACCGCAGCACACAGAAAGGAGATACCCTGACCACACACTTCTTTTTTTTCTTGATGTTTATCTGGGATTTGAGCCAGACGGGCACTGGAAACTGGTTTCTGAGACCAGAATTTGGGACAGTGATAATCTAATCTGACCTCCTATGCAACCCAGGTCAGGGAGTTTAACATGGTAATTCCTGCACGGGAAGGAATTAGTCTTCCTGGCTGTGCCGTGAGCTCTGCTCAACCCAGCAATTTGTGGTTGAATGAGGTATGTCCAGTCTTGGGTCTGAAGGAGAAATGAGTTTTCATCTGTCTGGATACATAAGGGTCTGGTTTGTTCCATTAGATTTTCTTCCCAGTCACATTCAAGAGATGTTTGACAGTTGAATGAGATTAAAGGAATGATACCCCACATTATAGAGGTATAATTTGGATGTGTACAAATATATTATGTCACTAATAGTTTAACCCTGAAAATTCTGGAGTAAAAAGGGTGATGATTACAATTATGGTGATCTCTTGCAGATGGCTGTGAGTTACTTGTGCACACAGTTGTGATTCAGAGGCTGTAGGAGCAGGGTGCAGATAATACATAAGGAAGTTTATGACTTCCTGCTCCACTTCACCCTCTGACCCTGCTTCTCTCCTGCCTCCACTTCTGATATTATTTTGGTTTTATGAAGACTTGTGAGGGGATGCTGGCTGTGTTTCATGGGGTATCCACTTGTGAAAACTGAGTCATGTTCTCCCACAAGAAGAGTTTTTATCAGCATGTCTCATCTCTTGCATAATCCGAGAAAGAAAGACAAATAGGTTGGAGAAAGAAGGCTAAATGTTGAAAGCCTCAGAGATCTCAATCTGACCCCACCACTTGTTAAATGAACAAAGAGAAATCACTCTTAGTCATAGTCTTTCCAGTAGAAAACTGCTCCAGAGACTGCTCCTTGCCTGCCTCTCAGGATAAATGAGTTCATATGGAAATGCATCACTTGGAATATGCAGACATATGTTCATGTTTTGTATGTATCTGCACACATACTTGAATAATATATACAAACAGATCCCTGCATATACCTGAGCTAGCTCAGTTTGAACTAAGCTGTCAGTGCTCACAGCTTCTAGAAGAGGTAACATGTATTTATACACACACATACACAGCTTTCCCTGTTTTCCCTGCCAGAGATAGGGATCCCTGTGAGCAGCAGGACACAGGCGTTTCCATCGTGCTGGGGCTGGACAGACCAGAGAGAGGTGTAGGCATAAAACAAAGCTATCCTTATTGGGAAGGAGGAAAAATCTCTAATTAAGCAAACATACACAGAGGGCCCAATACTGTGCTCCCTTTTTGTGCCACTGGGAGAATTTAGTCCATAGAGTGAGCTGGTTTATTTTCTTCTTGTCTTTTCTAGTTGCAGATTCTCCTGAAAGATTCTCCTAAAACTCCTCTCCTTCCCATAAAACCATGGCTGCATTTTGCCCAGTGGATTAGCAGTGCTCAGTCCGTGGCCGTCTGCATCTGTACAACCATCTGAGAAAACAAGCCTTTTGCTGGTTAGTTTAAATTAGTAAATCAGAGCTTTTCCTTTCCCCAAGGTCAGCAAACTGAAAAAGGCAGAAGCCCTCCAGAGTCTTTCAAACATACAGGACAAAGAGCTGGAGAAAGAGCCTATACAAAAGTCAGGTGAGGAATGAATGTTCCTTCTTCTACTTTTTTGTCTCATTTCCTTTTCCATGAGTACATGGGGTAAGTGGGTCTCAGGTCGTTTGTGTTTAATGGAGTACAAGGAAATCCTGTTGCAATGCATATCACTTATGGCACAGTTTGGTGGCGTAGGTTTTGTGACATTCAGGGAAGGAAGCATCTTGTTATTGGCAGAAGAAACATCCTACACAGAACTAGGTTGTGCTTTCTCCCTGCAGCCACTGCTTGTGGCTCACTGAATAAGAAGCTCTGCTTAAAAAGATAAGTTCAGCCTGGAGACTAGGGATCAGCTGGAATGGGTGGAAATCAAAACAAGAATGTTTTGGGTTTTTTTAACTCTTGGCACCTAATGAATTTTCCCCATAGAATAATCTGGAGCCAAGATTTTTTTTCCAGAGCTCCAAGATCATTACTTTGCCTGTTCATACATTTTCTTTTTCTACCAGCATTTTATTTTTCAAATCAATTTTTCATCAAACCAATAAGTGAAGAGCTTGTGGAGACCTGCTCACACACTGAACCTGGAGAACAGAGGGGAAAACCCAAACCAGTATTGCTGCATGGCTAATGTTGAAAAGGCTCAGATAACAATTATGGCTGCTGGATATTTAGGCTCTACATTTAACCCACCTTTCCTGGCTGCCTTTACAGCTCACATTTAAACAACAGCACTTTCTCTTTCCCAAGGCTTTTCCTTAATTGGATTTTTGTTGTGCTTTTTTTCCTTCTCAGCTGTGGCTTAAGAAACCATAAAAAAATAGCTGGGAGGAACCAAAACCAACCAACATTCTAATTTCAGGCAGGAATTACACAGGTTTCCTAAAATCCCATTTTGTTTCTTGTTTACAGGATGGGGAAGGAAGGGAGATGGAAGGCTTTTTGTTCTGCACAAGTTTGTGATGATCCTGAAATTCAAGTTTAAATCAGGAATTGAAGCCAATTTCCTGGCTGAAACTAACACCCTAGGAAGTGGGTCAATAATGCTATCCTAGCTTTACATATGGATATAATAAAGCATTTATGATAAAGGGAATGGCTTTGAGAAGGTGCTGACTTTTATACTCCCTTTGCTGTGTACTTTTTCCTGTGGTCTTGCTGGTCCCACAGGATAGCAGAGCTGGGACTGGCACAGAGGCTGCTTGACTCCTGTTCCCAGCGGCTGAACCATCATTTTCCCCAGTAACTCGTACTGTGAGTTAAACTGAGGTCTTCAGACCAGGCTGTGTAGTGCTTCATCTCCTGAATGGTCATGCCACCTATAACTGTGGGCACTGCTCTGCTCAGAAGTGAAGAGTGAGCACAGTGGTGACTAAAGCCCCCTTAACGCAGCATCTATCCTCTCACCAACTTGTTCCTGTTTCATTACCCAGACTAGAGGAGAAAAAAAAAAAGTGAGGGTCATTACCTGGCATGTTTCCTGAGCAGCAAACCAGGTGTTAAACTTCCTACCCCACCACTCTTTGGCTCCTGCTTCTTTATCTTTGATGTTTCCTCCAGGGTGGCAGTGTGACAGGAAGGCTGTGCTTACCTGCAGCACCAGTAAAAGCATTCCTACTAAAAATAATAACATCCTCTTCTGTACCATCACAGCTGAAGGGGTTATGAGCTGTAGCAGAAGGTAAAAGGAAACAAGGTACCCTCTGAGAGCCCTTCAGAAACCAAAGAAGAAGTGCATAGATGCTCACTGCAGTTTTAGTAGAACCCTGCAATAATCTTTCAGCCAAGACAAAAGTTTCAAATAATATGGTGGGCAACTGGATATTGGTCATAAGGGAATAGGAAGATATTCTGCATCTCATTGCACAGCAAGATTTCTCAGCATGGAGCTCACACTATGCTCTAGAGTTACCAGTCTCCATGGCAGTATATCCTACAGAAGTCCTTCAATAGAATTAGGGATTTAACCTTCTTCAAAAGAACTACTGACAAGCACTGCACAGTCTCGCTCCTCCAAGATGCTCATGGTCCCATATCCCATAGGCTCACAAATACATACGTACACTGATCCTCATAGTACAAATCCTTCCAAAAACTCAAGAGCAATGTTTGTTCTGACATCATATAGTTTTGCCCGTTTTCAAAATGCACTAGGTACCAATTGACAGCTTTTTTGAAGAAGCATTCACTCACAGGCCTCGAGTCAGAAACGCTGTAGATTTGCTGATATTGGGATGGTGAGATTTTTCTCAAGCCACACCAGTCACTGTGAGGGCAGCTGGATCCAGGTCTGAACTCCTTGTTTGGGGTTTGCAGCAGTACTTCTCTACATAAACAAACAACAGTGACTCTGGAGGCATCCTGAAGTCGCTGAGTTCCAGAGAGTTTTCTTCTTCTCTCCAGAAGATTGCAACATCGCGTTGTATCAAGGCTGTATCTGCTGTCTTGAGCCAGGGATAGGATAGGACTGCTGCCAGAGATCTGGAGACATGCAGATTTCCACTCTATTTTTCTGGACTTTGTTATCTTTTAAAAAAAGCTATCAGCTTTCTTTCACAAGAGCAGGACTTTGCATTATTGCGGCATTTTTCATTTCCACATCACTTTATAAGCACTAAGTGGTGTGTCCTCACAACATACTTCCAGCAGGCTGTGGATATATTTTATCTTAATTTTATAGTTGTGTTTAATCATGCAAACAGGAAACTAGTTGCTTGTCAAATCTTCATTTTCTGGCCCTCAGGCTAGACCCACAGGCACTGTCCTCTGTCTGGCTTGGGGTTGGTCTCTAATCAGCCTGGGATGGCATTGCTACAGAAAAACAACCCAGAGAATAATCTGAGGGCAAGCTGCCAATGCCAACACCAGGCTCAGAGTGACTGCATGTCATAGTTTTACCTCCAAACATAAATGTTTAAGCTCTTGGGCATTCACAGCTTCTCCTCTCATCCTGTCCTGCATAGTGATTGGCATTTTGCAACCACAGCTCATCCTTTCTGACCAAAGAGCCTATTTAAAGGGTGTCTATTCCCTCCAGTTTATAGCCACACAGGCCAACAGAAAATGAACCAGTGATAAAATGTGGTTGTATAAATCTCTCCCAAAAAATATTTTCATTATCCATTAACTGTACATAGTCAACAATGAAGAACAGGTAACAGACAACAGGGAAACATCGGCAGGACAGGCCCTTCAGGAGACCAAAACATTCCATTAGCGCCTCAGAGGACCTAAACAATTTTTAGTGACCACACTGTGTCTTCTTACTGTCTCATCCTGCATCAGAGTATTCACACATCCATGTGGAAAGCTTTCTAAATTTTAATTCTTTTAATTTTAGTGAATAAAATAGATATAAAATGTATACAGATTGCCCAGAGAAGTTGTGGATGCTCCATCCCTGGAAATGTTCAAGGCCAGGTTAGATGGGCCTTTGAGCATCCAAAGTTGGGGTGTTGGAACTGGATGATATTTAAGGTCCCTTCCAACCCAAACTATTTTAGGATTCTATGACAGCCATCAGACCACTGTCTGAAGCTTCCAAATAACCTTATTTTTGATCAAGTGCACTCACTTTTTACATTACGCTGCAATGTGATTTTTATTGTGATTATAAATCTAAATGAGTCACCAAGGCTACAGCTTTGAGTCCCATCCATATTGCTCATACCTGCTGGCCAGGATACACCACAGCAATCCACACCAAGCTCATTGTCATACTGCATTTCCCAGAGGCCCTGTGTAAATATAAAGGCTATGAAAGCCCCCTGACTGTTCCCAACACTTTCATGAGGGCAAACCCCAGGAAGATACAGTGCTTGTTCTCTGTGCCTTACATGTCGATAGCCTTTTA
>VYZS01025895.1:0-22870 GCA_013400695.1 Neodrepanis coruscans
GAGTCTGTGATTCTGCCATTCAGTGAAGGGTGGCAGCGGCGCGGACGAGGCGATGACACCGCGGGAGGGATAAAAGGGCTCAGCTTTACTCTCCAAACTGAAAGAGGGAAGGGAAGGTTGGGGACCGGCCCGGCCCCCGCCGCTCCCCCCGGCCGCCAGCAGGGGGCAGCGCGGCACCGGCGGCGCTGGGGCTGCGGCCGTCCGGGGACATCCCGGGATACCCAGGGACATCCAGGAACATCCCGGGATACGCAGGGACATTCCAGGAACATACCCAGGGACATTCCGGAACATCCCGGGATACACAAGGACGCTCCGGGACATCCAGGGACATTCCGGAGACATACAGGAATATCCAGGGACATCCTTGGACATTCCAGGGACATTCAGGGGGACACCAGCAGTGTCCAGCACGAGCCATCCACCAAATGAACACAGAAACACATTTACACTGTGCATGGTACTCACATACGCAGCTGGTACTTTGATGGGAATGAAAAAAAAACCAGCGGCAAGAAGGGAGAGTCTGTGGTTTCAAACTTTTCTGGACCTCATCCCTAAAGCCACTGCTCTGCAGCAGTGAAAATACCTCTAAGTTACCCAAGTAAGGCTGTGGGGTGGGTAAGGCTCTTCCTGAGTGTCCTGGATAGAACTGCTGGGACAAGGCATGGCACAAAGGTCCTGGGCATGTGCCATCCCAGAGGACAGGGACCTGAGCACATCCATCCCAGAAGGCAAGGCATGGCACAAAGGTCTTGGGTATGTGCTGTCCCAGTGGACAAGGCATGGCACAAAGGTCCTGGGCATGTGCCATCCCTTTCTACTTGCTGAACTCGGTGACAATGTAGAAATGTGATTTTTTTTTTGTTGTTTTCAATAATGCATTGTTTGAGCTCTAATCTGAACCTTATTCTGGTTCAGTAACAGATTTAAGGCTTATTTCCCAAATGCTTCCCATGGGATAATGAGGCTTGTTTAACAACCTGAAGACACATTCATATCAGGACCTTTGCACTCCTTATGTAGCTGTTTGCTTCATGGGACCATTTACCTTTTCTTCACTGGAGACATCTGCTGATCTAATGTCCCATACTTTGAATTACTTTTGTTATCTGCAAGACAAAACAGAAGAGCTCAAAATAATGCACAGCACTCTGAGAAATGGGCCATTAACATATGTTTCAGAAAGGCAAACAACTTGTATTAGACTAAATCTAAAATAATTTAGGATTATTCCATACAAGAGACAAGCTGAAAGTGAGCAATGAGCTGTCTCACTGCAGCTCCATTATGCCCAGATGACATTCTGAAACTTCCCAGAAACCAGTGCTTTCCTGAGCCGTGCCAGGGGCTGTGAAAGGTTTGTGGAGGAACTTTTACTTCTGTGATTTAGTAAAAGACTTATGTGAATGCCAACACTCCCCCACTCAATTCTTACAGCAATTTAGTGTATTTACCTGCTGCTAAATGGGCTCCTGACTCCAGATCCAAGTGCCTGGAATCACCAGGTGCAGAGATGACAACTTCCATATGCAAATCCACGTGATGGATGTGTGTGGCTCATCACTAATAAAAAACTTCACAGGTATTCATTTGGAAGTGGTCACTAATGTGAACATGCAAGATCCAGTGCAAAGTTCAGTTCAGAGTTTTCTTTATTAAAATACCTTTTCACATTCCTTATACTAAGGCATTTGCATGGACACTTGTGGGATGCTGAAAGAACATTTGTCAACAGCAGAGAGCTATGAAGTCAGTCAGTTGTGACAGGCTTATGATACAAACAACATTTGCACAGGGAACAATAAATTAGAGATATTAGCCAGTAACTGGAGCTTGAAAATTTAAACACTTGGAATGAGGATATAAAACCCTTTTGTGTTTCTTGCTGGTTTTTCACTTCTGATGCAATGCTTAAAGCAGTAACTATATATGTATATACAAATCTGTGGCCTCTCTTTCACTATTTTCTAATTAAAATTAGTTTCTAATTAAAATTCTTACCTGTGGCCCAGATCTGGTAGTGATTTAATCTGCAGTAAGAAAAGGAGAGCAATTGTAGTGTCAAAGACCAGCTGGTTAAGGGATTTGGGGACAGCATTTTTCCTGGTTTGTTTTGTGTTCTTTTTTTAAACTAATGCAGCTGAGATAAACATGGGCTGCAGAGATTAGATCCAGGTCCAGACTGGATCCATGTTAGTGGTTTATCATACTATAGAGAAAAAGGATGGGTATGGAGCTCCCTCCTGGACAAACTGGGCACAAGCACGACTTCAGATCTCTCCTAAAATCAAAGGGACAAGGATTAAACATAACAGGATTTTCAGGTACAAACTCACTGACCTGGGTGTATCACATCCACTCACTGAAGACTTATCATAGAATCATCCAAAACCACTGTGATGGACAATCATTTCTTGAAGAACCATCACACCACACTGACCAACAAGCATCATCAGAACTTTTACAGGGGAAAAGCAATTTAGCAAAGAATAAAGACTATTTGTGCCTCTACTGATAGAAACACTTGGTAAAGTCTGACTCTCTGAACAGTTATTCAAGTTTTGGGAGAGCCCAGAGCTCGCCCTTCCTGCAGTGTAGCATCCCCGTGGCTGTAAGTGAGCTGGCTCCAAGCCTGGTAGCAGTCCAGCTGCTGCAGCACAGGGAGTTCAGCACAAGCTGCAGGACCACAAAGTAAATCCATGGCTGGCCAAGCTGTGCTGAGCTCTACTCTGCCACAGAAGTGTCACTGATAACCAAGTTAGTGAGTGTAAAGCAAGCTTAGATATTTCTACATCCTACTGGCATCACAGTAGTCACTGCATTGTAGAAATGTACTTCCTCAGCTGTAACCTCCCCTTTTGTTTCCTCAGAGAATGATGAATTGGAGGCAAAAAAGGCAAAATTGCATTAGCAGGAGAAATTAAAAATGAGAATCTGGGTCAGTGGTTTCTAGAGCCACTTTCCTATGAGAATTTTTGTTTGTAATTTTTTCCATTAAATGCTTTAGGAACATCTCTATTGTTCCCTCTAAGGAAATAAACTTTGGCAAGAAGAGTCTGGTAAACTCATAAATAACTGCTGCAGAGCCTTTGAAACGTTTGCAACATCTTCCATCTTGGCTTGTCTTCTTCTCCCAGCTGATCTTTGAGTTGACTGTTCTAAGTAGCATCAGGATGCCCTTGTATTCTCTGTTGGCAACAAGAGCAAAACAGAAAAAAGCAAGATGTGAGTATAAATGTGCCCCTACCCTTCTGTCCTGTAACATATTCCTTAGAGTGCTATACAGTGGGCTAATAGATACAAAGAGATATTTGCATTATCTTCATCAAATATAAAAGGAAATAAGACAGTGGGTTAACAATGACAGGCTAGACTGCAATGCTGTTTAATCACAAATATCTGTGACTCGGTGCTTACCAATAAAAGTTGGATTTTTAAGGGAATTGCTGGCACTCAACACATCTGGAAGTCAGATCCCTTATTTACCAGGAGATGTTCAGCTGCTACAATCAGATCCCTGGCTTCAGTTCCATGAGAATGAAAACCTTTTCCTAAGGCTGGTGTCTCTCAGGGAGCAGTGCAGTGTTCAGCTTTGGGACACAGTGTTCCTGCAAGAGCTTTGCTCCTTGGAAGGGGTTATCTGCAGTACACAGCAGGGACACAGCCCTGGCACTGGGAAGCACAAAGGCAGCGTGCAGATGGAGCAGTTCTCTACACCAACCAATGGGAACAGGCAGAGACAAATCCCAAACTTATTGTTTTCACATTATATGACAGAAATAATTCTGTCTGTTGGGGATTCACAACTGTCAAGTCTTTCCTGAAACCGGTTGCCAAAGCAAGTCTTCCTCCAACAAATTTCTAAGAGTACATGGTGGCCTCTAATCTAAGAGTTTAGTCTGTCAGCACTGAGGTGTCTCGTGCCTTTTGTGGACTTACCCCCAAAGGATTTGCCCCATGAGTCAGAGGCAGGAATTCCTGGTTTATAATTCAATGTTTATTTCAGAGTATCACCTTGTTTTTCATATCCTGAGTGCCTGAAATCCCCCCCCTCAATTTTAAATGAACACATCCTTCATCTTCCTTTCCTGTCTGAAACTATTGTGCCATGTTACTGTGCACAGTTAAACACGTGCCAGGTCCCCCTTCAGAACTGACTGTCTTGTGCTGGCAACGTGAATTCCTTTACCACTGAGAAAATACTTCTGGGATCAGTTCATCAAGATGAGAAGGCAGCTGAATAACACCTAGAAATTCCTCCAAATGGATGTAAATTGTACAGGTTTCTGTCTCAGAGGGCACACACTGAGGTTGAACAAATAGGCAGCTAAAAGTACATGATGTCCTGACCAAGGCTGCCAGTCCTCCTGTACCCCAGCACAGAATCAAACAAACACACACACATCTTGGAGGGAGCAGGAGAGGAGGAGACATGAAGTCAGAACGTTCTGCTGAGGTAAATTTGACACAATACCAATTAGTATTTGGCGAAGTGGCTATCTCATTGTCAAGGTATTTCCTTCAATATGTTTTCATAAACTGGGACCATTAAAGAACTTAGAAAGATTGCCAGCTCTGATTTCAGGAAGGAAACCTCCTCCCAGTTCCTCTCTAAGTAATTCATTTCTTTTGCAAATACTTCCTATGGATGGCATTTAAGATAGAAATTTCTGAAACAGAGGAGATGGAGGGAAGCAACCCCCAGCACAAAAATTTAGGTTCTTTCTAAATGACCTATAAGTCCAAGACATGCAGGTTCAAGGTACTCTGGACCACAAATCAGTCACAACCTGTGCTGCAATTGGACCTTTATACAATTCAAGTAATGAAAACGTTAACTTCTTGTTTTTCTAATATACCATCTTTCTTGACATAATACAAACACTTTCAATGCCTCTGTGGAACACACTTGCTGTCAATGTACAATGTTTAACAAAGGCCTGAGCTCAGTTTTGTGATGGTCTCTCAGGGAAGATGAAGGGAAGTTCCTAAATTTCCCTGCTGGATTATATTTAAACTGACAGAAACCATGTAGGGACAAATGCACAAGAGCAGGACTAGCAAACATTAAAATGATTTGCTACATCTTTCTTCTCCATAGTGAGGAGTGTTTTGCCTGTAACTTCTGACAAACTGTTAACAGACTTCACCTGAGCAGTGGAAAACACATTATTTAAATTCAGGGAGTAAAAAGGACATCGAGATCTGCTGTCAAGTCTCCACCATCATTACTGAAATAAAAAGGCTGCATGTCCTCCCATCTCTGGAAACAGAACTCTTAGCAAAACACTCCTCTCTGCTGTGCTGTCCTTTGCCCCCTACTTCTGGAACATCTATTACTTCCTAAAGAGAGTAAAGTTCTACAAGTTCTGTGATAAGCTAAGAAATCCATCTGGCACTCCCTGTGACTGAGGTGCCAGCTGACCACTGGGCTCCTGAAGCCTCCTCTCACTCACAAAGTGAGGCAGCAGCAGATCAGAAGCAACTTCATCTCTCAGCCAAATCCTTCATTTGGCTATCAAGAAGCAGAACAGCTGGGGAGGAAGTTTAAGCCACTTGATCACATTATAAGGAGCATTTTCCTTTTCATGAGTAGGATCAACAACCTCTCATTTGGACCAAACCTCTGAAATATATCACAGTTAAGCACTGTGTGAAAATGAGCTACAGAAAAAGAACAAGAAAATGACAAAAAGCACATTAGTGCTCCCTGCATCTTCTGTGCTCACCTGTGTGGCCTGAAAAGTGTTGGGAGGCAAATAGAGAGATGGAAAATCTATAAAGGAATTCAGCTGTCCAACCCAACTTTAGGTGACTTCTCTGCAGAGTTCAAAAGAGGGATGGTGCTGCTTTTTCTTACAGGTTTTATTGTGGATAAAAGTAGGAATTTAAGACAGGGCACTGTTTTTTGGGGGAGGTGGATTTACTTGTTTTGTTTGGTTCGGTTGTTTGGTTTTTTTTGCTATGAGCTTTAAAGCACTTATAAATTTAACAAAAAAGGGAAGAGTTACTCTATTAATAGATAAATATTGTATCTAAGGAGGGGACAATGTCTCAGAGGTGAACTGAGTAAGGCTACTTCTAGAAAAACTCAAGTAAATGTGCCAGTGTTAAAACCTGACTTTTCTTTGAAGTGTTTCTGAAAACAGGATTAATTTTACAGAATAACGAGTTTTATTACTCTCCTACTGTTAACAGGAGAATAATAAAAGAAACACAAAGAAAACACTGCCCTCAGCTGACATTTTTCTCCCTTGAATCTCCCATTACTTCATGGATTGTCTGCTTTAGCAGGCTTTAATAGCTTAATTAATTATGAAAGTGATTTACACGCGGTAGTCAGTGCATTTTCACTAACTTTTCCTTTTTACCTCCATGGAGAGATATTTTACTCACTTTTAGCCACTGGAAAAGAAAACAAAAAAAATCTTCATAAAATTTCAGTCTTTCATCCCATGTCCATTATAAATTATGTAGGCTGTGGAAAAAAGAAGACAGAACCTCCTCCCTGATTTCCACCTGATGTCTGTCACAGCCTTTCTTGACCATTTCTGCTTTTGTGTTGGACAGGGACAAACCTTCTTCTGCGTGACACTCCAAGGAACTCCTGGTATAACCCAGAGGAGGGTTCAGCTCAACATATTTTTAGAAAATTGAGAGCAAAGAATAAAAACAAACTTTTAAACTCCGCGAGACAATGATACTATAAACCCTGCTGGCCCGTGTTAATGTGAGTCTGTTTATTGTAATGCAATCTGTGACCTTCAGTGCACTGCCAGTGTCTGTAAATAATACAATGGGCTGCTTGTGTGTCCCAGGGGGCTGGGAGTGCTGATGGAGCCTTTCAAAACTCACTTGGATGCCATAAGCTGACGTAGACTGTGCTATTGTGATTCTTATTTATGAGTCTCTCCTTTTTACTTTTTAAGTACAAGTTCCAAAGTCATGGGATGGAAGAAAAAACACCCGGTCTGCACAGTCTGAGACTGGATTTGATAGCTTGTCTCACATTCCTAAAGCACTCCTGCAATGGAAGTTCCCTGCCTCTCAGATCTCTTGAGAGCCAAGTAACAGCTCATTCAAGATATTTCTTCTTTTTTTAAAAAATCCATTTTTTGTCACTGGCTTCTTAGCACTGCCAAGCTGTTCACCACCTACAGAACCTTCACAAAACTCCACATTTTTTAGCTGAGCTCCTCCATATATGGATGGTACTATTCTCACTTGTGGGTTAGAGCAGCATAATTGTGACCCAGCCATGAACTCTGCAATAAAGAACTCTTTGCCTTTAACATTTCTTACAAAGCCTCAGTTTGCCACCAGCCCCTGGAGTCATCCCACCTGCTGTACCCACCAAGGAAACAGTCACAGACAGAAGAGAAGGGATTTCTGCAAGTTTTCTGGGGTGACTGGCCATTCCTCCTCAGTTTAACTCTTCACACCTTGGAAGGACCTCCCTTCCGTGGGTATTGCAGTCACACAATGTGAGTGTGAACAGGCACATCCCGAGGGGAGTCACTGGCTCTGAACACATTTAAGATGGGACTGGGACAACAGCTCTGTCCCCAGTGACACATGAACCAGTTCAGCAGGTTTTCAAATGCAAATCTTGAGGAATGCCTCAGGTCCATCAGGAACATCCCAGCACTGTGCCACCCTCTCAGCAGGAGTATCTGTGGCACATACCCAAAGCTGTGCCACATTCAACACAAATTCCTGGGAAATCATTATTTTTCATGTCCCCCTGCCCCAGCACCAAACACCAACCCCTCCCACGGACTTTCAAAACTGATCCTTCTATAAATGCAGGACTGAAAGCCTGATTAGCAAGGATATATATGACGGGATTGCCCTGAAAAGGTCCTGAACAACAAATAAACTATGAAACCATAGCAACACTTGAGCATTCTCTGATTAGATACACAGTAATCTCAACCACTGTCACTACATCGAATTACTTGCATAAAACATGTACTTACAGAATGCCTGTTTTCCATAGAATCTGCAAAATAAAACACAATGTGTAAATTATAAAATGGCACATTGCCAAGTGACCAATTCTGTGTTCCAAACAATACAGATTTATGTACTTAAACCTTTTTGTTCACTTTGCAATGATATAAAACTGCTACCTAAGGCCCCAGCTGTGGATCTAAGACAGGGGTGAGACCAGACATGTCAAAGACCACATTCCAGGAGCTGTTTGACAACTCTCCTGATTAGTGGTTAGAGCAGAAGTCTCTGCTGAGAGCACAAGCTGTTACTAGACAAAAGAGATTCTTCCTTTCAGAGGCAAGTTCTCATGAGCATTATACTTCCTCATCCAATTCCTTGCCAGGAAAATAACATATTGCAGAAATCCGGTGTAGGATACAATTTTCAGGGTCAAATAAGATCTTGCAAAGACACCTGAAATTTTATTAATAAAAAGTTGCTTGTTCCCAATGGAAGCCTGAGAACCAGCAGGCTCTTTCCATTTAGGATCAGTGAACTTTAACATTAGATCTTAAGCCTTTTTTTTTTTTTAAAGAATTGGGTTTAGCTATTCAGAAATTTCTCAGAATACATTCAAATATCAACACATAGATATTTACTTCCCCTCTGAAAGTAACTGCAGTTCTAGGAGAGGACTTCAAGTCCTGTTAAAAGTGCTGTTCTATATTATCTAGTAAGATATTACACATGTGACAAAAGTGCTGAATTTTAAAGGATCTTTTCTTGGAAATTCAGAGGAGAGAGGCTGTGTGAAGGAAATTCATCTAATGCTCAAAGCAGAGGGTTTGGACTGGGACTTTGGGTTAATCTTGACAGTATTTTTTTTTATAAAAGTGGAATAGTTTCTGAATCTATGTTTTTTTTAAAGTATATATTTTTTAACCAGCAAATAATATCTGTCCTGCCATAGGCAGAACACTTCCCTAAATTGTGAAAAGTTCTCGGAAATCATTAAATGAAGGATATTATGCACAGTATTACTACCACAGTATTACTACCTAAATACAGGTTTTTTAGAAAGTAGCTTGGCAGGCAGCAGAAGGAACCAGGAAACTGAACACAGGTGAAGGTCTCTGGCACAGGACACTGACTTTTCTCCAAGGCAGTTTTACCCAGAACTTTTAGCCCAGGCAAAGCATTAAAGCCTGAGGTGGCTACAGCACCTTGTACCAGTGCATAAACTGAATTTCAGTACAAAATTGCCTCAGTATTTTGCTAGATTGATCCACATATATTTGGCCATTTTGAAAAGGAACAAAATAAGAAGTTACATGGGAAACACACAAAAGCTTTCTGTGGAAACCAACAGAAGTGAACAAACCCACCAGTGACCCAGTGCTACATCAAAGCTTGGCTTTAAGTGCCCAAAACTGGACCTAAGGTTTATGAAGTGAGGTCTTAATGAGCTGTCGTTTAGTCTCTGTCACAGTGTATTGTGCTCACAGGAAGGAGGAAATGAGAAATTTTGTTTAAATTCCCAACTTCAAACAACGGGATGTTGGCTACCCAAAGGTCACAATGACAGACATGCCACCTCCTTGTTACCTGTCACCCAGATTGCAGACACTGTGGCTTCCTAGCTGAGTGTCACATCTGGGCCAGGAGAATGTCATCATTTGTGCCCTGAGCAAGTGCTGCTGGAAAGTTGGGGCATTTTTAACAGGTACCAACCAGGCAAACCAGTAGGTGGTCACTGATAACAGCACAATGACAGTGCTTTTCCTGATTCTTTGCTATGTCAATCTTTTCATAATCTTTTTATTTCATTCTTGTTAAAAAATGAGGTGTGTTTTGCTGGTTTTACTGTGATGAAATAGAACAGAGAGATTTTTCATGACATCTGGCTTTCCCTTACTGTCAAAAACAGGGAAAGGAGATATGCTGGATTCTAGTCATATACAGAAAAATTGGCCAAGCTTCCACAGAAGGGCAAACAAGCAGCTGCATATTTTGTGAAAAGAATCAGAGCTGAAGGTCTGATACTCATGATTTCTAAAATATTCCCAATTCTAACAAAGGTAGCTGTTTTTATGGATTTCTGATGGATTTAAAGTCCTGCTATTGCTTTTAGTTGATGGGATTTGAAATTCAAAGAACACATTTTTCCAGAGGAGTACATTAGTAGCAGGAATTTAAGACACTGTCATCCCCAGCTCTTCCACCCTTTCTTGTTGCTACAGGAGATGGAGAAGAGAATTTGAGCATAAACAGCTGCAACTCTTAATCCATCTCAAACCCACCTCCACCCCTGGGGAAAGCCAAGATGTCAGATTATGAGCTGAAGGTGCTGAACTGCAGACACACACTACACTCTGCCAAGCCCTTTAGTGGAGCAGTAGCTCCTAACCCAGGATCTTGGCAGGCAGCTTGGGAACAGCTCTGACACGGGGCAAGCACGAAATGCAGCTTTGCATTGGAGGTTCAAGCAAGGTCAGAAGCTCCCTGCATATTTGTGCCTTGCAGAAACCATCTGGCTCTGCCTAACTTTTGGCTGAAGCTGTTGTAAGCATTTGGCTCTGGAATCAGTGTCTCACAGATCCAGGCTTTGGTCTAGAATATGTCTAGAAACCTAAAGGGCCAAAGAGTTTTTATTCTGAAGAAGGGAATAATTACTTGCATGATTTTGGACTGCATGCAACCAGCATGTGGTAGTAAGGGCTGAGTTCTGAACAACACAAAGAACCCCCAGACCCTGTGAGTTTTCTCTGTGCTGGAAAAGGCATTTCAGTGGGAAATTCTGGCTAAGCATGGAGGTGTTAAGCCTGAGGTTCAGTAGCAGGAAAGTATTTGAGCAGATTTCCTGATTGCTAAAGCTGATTTCAAACAATTTGTTCCAACCCACTGAATGCAGTGGGGATTTCTCATTCCTCTTTCCACTGGGGTATATTTATTTTTCCATACTGCATTGTTGGTTGCTGTAGGATTCTTTGAATTTCCTGTCTCACTGCTGCAATTGCTTCCAAGTGACCAGTTCATTTTTCCAGACTTAGCAGCATAAAGGCTGGCTCTGCATTTTGTTCACTAGATTTTAACTTTCCTAATAAGAAATTTGGAATTGTTATTTTGCAATAAACCACTGTGAGCTCAATTCAGTGCACACACAAATCAGAGCAAAGCCTGTCACTGGCTTCTGTGAGCTTTGGGTCTGACACAAAGCAAAGACAGAGTTCACTGAAGGAGAGAAAAAATGAGCCAATACATTGTCCTCCATAGGAAGTGCCCTGGAAAAACCTAAGGAAATCTGTGACCTGGGGTTGGCTCTGGTCTTCCCAGCAATATGAACAGGACTGTGCTACCCCAAGAACTGGGATCAGTGCTGAGGGAAAGGCTGGAGCCAAGATAAAGAACCAGTCTGGAGATGCTTGGACTTCCTGCCCCTGCTGCCTCTTGGGAAGATGAAAGGTGTGATGGAAATAAATCATGTCTAAAAGAGCCTCCACCCACTCAGTGTCTGACACATCCTGACCCTCCCTCAGGAAGAGCTGCCAGCCTGGACCTCTGGGACTCCAGCACTGGCAGAGTGGGCAGCAGGGCCACAGCCACCTTATCATTCCTGGCAGACTCTTGATTTAGACAATTGCCTGTTTTGCTTAAGTTTTGGACTGTCTCAGTTCTTTCTGAACTAAAAGCAACAACTCTGGGACTGGGACTGAATACTCCTGGCTCACAGTAACTTTGGCTTTTCATAGAGCAACCAGAGAAAGGAGTATTTTAAGGAATTAGTTCATCCTGATAAGTCTGAAGGGCTTTTAGACAAAGGTCTGACTGACCTGACTGTCACTAATTGTGACCATTCTCCAGGCTGCCATTTGGAGGTAAGGTTTGATTTAAAGATGAGGCTTGAAGCTTTAGGTATTTTATGGAAAATACTAAAGTAACAGGTCATTGCTCTAGAAATGGTTTTAAATCAATATCTGTGTGAACCTCCTGAACACTAAGTATGTCTCTGAATTAAACTAACCTTTCAGTAACAATGCAAGGATAACTTCTTATCTCTGAGACAGCAGAGGAAATCCAATGTCCAGCTAGAGACTGACATTATCTGACAGGACTATTATTTCACTTTCAGTCAAAATTACTAGACTTGCATTTCACAAATTCTCTGCCTTTCCTACTGTAAATGAATTAACTGTAGTTAATCACATCACCCTTCTGGGATGTGAAAAGTGCATTTGACAGTTTGTTTCTGTCCATCTTTAATGTAAAACCTGGTACTAAAGCAGCACAGCAGACAGGAGGGAGAATCTACCTCAGTGTGATGGAGGCACTCAAATGACAGTAACAGGAGATAACAGAACAACACCAGGAGAGGCAAAAGAAAAGGAATAATGACAGATATTCAGCACAATGCCAAAGGCTTGGGAAAGGTCAGAGCATTAGCTGCACTATGGATTCATGATTTGGGATAATGACAAGCAATAGTTATAGAACTCAAAATACAGAGTTTATTACTTATATGGCATCTGCCTTGCTGGGGACAGCAGTGAGAGCTGCCAGAAAAATAAGAGGAAAAATGTTTTAGCTCAGTCACAAAGAATTGCACCAGACAACAACTACTGACAGGCTTCAGCTCCCTCTCTAGTGGACACAATTTCTGGAATGCACAGACAACACCTTAAGATTGCTTATGAAGCACTACATTCTAATTAAACCCAAACCACAAGAGTTACCTACAAACAAATAATAAAAAATTTTTACACAGGGTCTTAAATCTGTGCAGCAATTATCAAAGTCGTGTCTTTTCCCTGGAGGACACTTTTGTCTGAACCATTGACTTCCTGAAGTAGATTGTACTTGTGGGCATTTGCTCAGAAACCTCAAAGAATAGTCAAACATAGTTAAGATGAGAATGGCAAACCAACTTCTGCACTCACTGATAATATTAAACTGGCAATTAACATATTTGTATTAATATAAACTAAAGTACTTAGGAAGAAAGACTTATTTCCTAGGGATACTCCACTGCATTTATGCTTTGCCACCTCCCACCCAGATGGCCTATGAAAAACCCAAGTTAATGTTAAATGAAGTGTAGTGTGGCTGTCCACAGCACAGCACTGCTGGGTGATGCACTGCTTATCTCACTGAAACACTTTTCCTGTGTATCACTCAGGAAAAACAGTCGGGATTAAAACAATAAACTGCTTCTCTGTTTCCAAGAATAACTGAAACTGTAGAATGTTATGCATAAAAGAGCAGGTGGACTTCAAGATTAAGGGGTGTTTGCAGATGATCAAGCTAATTCAGCTCAGCCTTTCAATCATATCTCATTTTATTGCAGTTCCCACCTTCTGGCATTACAGCCTTTTAAGTGCTTTGGATTCCAGCTCTGCTGTAGCAGTCTGGAGTTTACAGCACAGCTCACCAAACACCCTTCTGGGATGTAACACATCCTGTGTGCCAAAAACAGGGTGGTGAAAGGTGTGATGATCACCTTCACACCTGGGCAGAGCAGGAGGGGATTGTGCAGCAGCTTCTGCAGCTTCTTACAGGTCCAGCTCTCACTCACTGGGGAACATTTCAGAACATTTGTGGCCTTTGGGTTCAGCCCTAAAATAAACTGGTGCTGTCAGGTGATCCTGCATGAAGTGCCTGGCCCTGCCCTGTAGTGTGAAGGATATTCTGATTTTCACTCTGAAAAATAAGTACAGCACACAGGCACAGCACCAAGGATTCCAGCATTCTGTTCCCAGTGCTGTCACTCTCTAAACACATCCCCTTAAATGAATGACCTAATCTCTCTGTTTATTCAGCTGTAAAATGAGATAAAAATTGCCATTTAGGTTCTCAAAAGAGAAGATTAAGTAATGTTTTTCTAAAGTACTTGGAGACCCTTGCAGGAAAGATTCCCCAGAGACAGAATACTGTGTCAGAGCAGGTGGGAAATCCCTCATAAAATAGAACAAAATAGAAAATTAAAACACAACAATCAAAAAAATAAAAGTGGAGCACAACAAAGCCACTGAGCAACGTGGATGGGGACAAAACGTGAACAGTTTGCAGCCCTAATATTTACAAATCCAGCCTTCCTAACACAAAGAGAGGAAAGGAAATCCTTTCTGATTTAGCCTCTGACAAACTATGAAGAAATGCTTTTAACCTGCTGCCTCTGAGCTCATTACTGCCAGAACATTCATAGTCAGTAATTGTCAATAAGCTGCTATTTCCACCCCCCCAGGTCTGTGCTAGAGGAGGTGGAAGGGCAGAGTGGCTGGCACATAAAATCTGGGGCAGTTTTTGATGGTTATTTAATAACACATGACAAACAGACTCAATTAAGAAACAAAGTGTTGCTCATGAGCAGTTTGAGATAACCCAACACATCTCCCTAATTCCTAATGGGGCACATTCAGATCCAGATGTGTGGCCCAAATACTCAGCAGATACAAAACAAATGGGCTGATGAAGTAGATGCTACAAATATTAATCTCACTGCATTAAATATCAATGATTTACAAGGAACCATGAAGGTTTTATATAATTTATCAACACCTGTGATTTCATAGCTGCACTTTAGTACATTCCTATGTGACTTGCATCTCTTTTTTTATAGCACTTATCTTCCAAATATTCAGTCTAAATATTATCTTGTGAAATATTTAGGCATGAATTTCTCCCTAATGTCTACACAAATGCTTCCTTTAAGTGTTTCATTTTTCACTAGCTTACTTACCATTATTAGCTTTTCTGATTTCACTATAAACTGTTTCAGTCCCCTTCTGTACAGGAGCTGGAAAATGTATTGGCACAGAATCAATTTCTTTTCTTTTAATTTTTCTTTTTGTTTGCCTTATGAAAAGCTCCTTAAACAAACAGAACACAACGTTTTACTTTCAGAGGAAGTAGTTACACAAGCAGCAACGAGCTTGTGAAAAAGCAAGTACAGTCCCACCCCAAACCCAGCCTGTAAGTTCTGAGAGGGAGGTGTCTCTCCCTCTACACAAAAGTGATGATGAAAATCTGCTTCCCTTTCTAAACTTGACTTTGACATTCTAATAATCTTCTTTGAACTTAAGTCATTACTGCTTTAATTTTACAGAGACATCTACCACTAGAGAATGGTTTCTCTGGATCCCTTTGAAGAGCTGAGGCAGCTCTGCCTCAGTTTGTTCATTCCTCTTCAGCACCCAAGACCTGAGGAGATCTATCATTTGGAACCCTCTTTTGGCAACTAACCTGATTAAATCTCATGGGCACAAAAAAAATTCCTCTAGAGCCTTTTCTAAAGGCCTGAAAATAGCAAGAACTCTGTTTCTCTATGGTCAGCACAACCTTCTGGCTAACAGGAGATCAGAACAATCTCCTGGATATATTGCATGGCTGTAGTTTAGAAGTCCCTGGGCAACCAAAGTGCATTTCAAACCACTTTCTTCATTTGCTATAAAGACCTGTGCTGGCAGGGTCCAGGAGCTTGCTGTTCATACACCTCAAAGTGTTTTAGCAGCACTCATTCATTTCAGTCAAACTGAGTGTCTTAGAAAACCTCCACATTCTATTGATATCACTTCCAATTTCTGTGGATGTTCAACACATCCAGAAGTTTGATTTTTTCTAGTTAAAATTAATGAAAAAAGCCCCCACAGTTATTCTCTCTCTGCAAGAAACTGGAAAGAAAATCAGCTATTAAAAAAAAAAAACACCAAAATGTAAAGAATTCAGGCAATGATCTGTAATCAGACTCAGAGTCAGGACTGTTACTTTTCTGCATTGCTCTGAAGAACCCAAGTTTCTCTAGCCTCACATTCTGATTTCCCAAAGCTAATTTAATTTTTTAAAATTCTGCTCATTCATCCTTTAATGGCTGGGAGCTCACCCATCAGAATTGAGTTGCAAAACTGCTGTTAATTTAAATGCCAGTAGGAGTTACACTCCACCAAGTGTCTAATCACAGCTTTCAAACTCCCAGCTGTGGCATGAACTTCCTCAGCAAAATAATCTGAAGACCTTGAGGCACATTTCATGTGCTTATGGACTATTGCCAAAATGATCAGTTCAGTTTCCAGTGAAGTGAGAAGCAATCTTCTCAGAATTTTAATAAGAGGCAGCTCATTTTGTTTGGGACTCTTTTTTAATGGATTACAGTCCTAAATCTACTCCTATTGACTCTGTGGAAAGATTTGGTTGGAGGCATTTCCTTACTTTGCCTTTTTCTTTTTTTCCCAGACCCATTTAATTGAATTGTGCTATAATGCCACTGCCCATGTTATTTCCTTTGTTAATCTTCCAAAAGTCGTCTCAGCACTGAAAAAATGTGCCAGGAGAAACGACTTGGATGATTTGACATTTTGTTCCCACTAATTCCATAAGGTTGCCACCCTGCAGATAAATACCAGAGTAAAAGAAGGAGCATGTTCTAACCCAGCCATGAGTAGCAGTTTCTCCCTTCTCACTTCAGAGATATTTCCTTTAACCCCAGCCTTTGTTTTTGCTCAGATTAACAAAAAAGGGTCTAAACTGTAAACAGTAAAATTTTACTTCTAGCAAGCTTATCACCCTGTCAGTAAGAGAGCAATGAACTCTGGTTCAGTACCTATGAAGCTCTTGGTGCACCAGCTTATTTACCATTACACTGTGTTAAAAGTATTCCAGAAATAACCAGCTAGTGCAGACATGGCTGGAAAAACAGGGTGAAAACAGTGTTTTCAAATGTAAGCAACTCTTTACTGACAAAGACAAGATGTACATCCCTTCTACAATAATTTAAACTTGTTTTGAGGTGACATTCAATCGTTCCCAATTCCCCAAAGTGACATAAAGGCTGTTGTTCCAGCTCAGATACTGCAGCATTTATTGCAGGAGTCCTTCCCAATACACAAAACATGATTCTCCTGCTCCTGAGATGAACATTAGTATTGACATTGTCAACAATGTGGCAGGAGGAACAAATGACTGGGAAGACAAATTAATTTGAGGTTAGTCCTGAGAGATCAAAGAAATCTGGAGTTCCTCACAGGCAGAAGGAATCAGACTCTGTGTGCAGCTGCTGGATGAGCTGTGCATGCCCAGAGAAAAGGTAAATGGGATTTGCTTTGTCTTTGCTCAGAAAACAGGGGGAATCAAGAGGGGTGTAACAGGAGTTTGGAGCAAGGGATAATCTGCAAGGGCTGGTCATACCCACAGACAGACATAAAAAATGTTATCATTAGAAACAAAACTCCACAATAACACCAATGCAGGAGAAGTAGCAGTGGAAGCCCTGTGGCCAAATTCTCCCTGTGGGTGTACATGTTTCTTACGAGGGAATATTAAGAAACTTGGCTTTGCTTCTCTTTTCCCAAGAATAAATCTCATCCTGTTTTCATTGTGATAGGCAGTGTTTCACACAACTCCTTCTATTCAAGCAGCATCCTTGAGATGGTCTCAAAGATTAACACACTAAATACTCCAAGGGCAGCTGCCATTTACAGAACCAAAGTATTCATTTGGTCAGCATTTAACTGAGCCCTGGGGCAACAAAGGAAATCCATTAGGAAAGTATTATCATCTCTCTATATACCTGAAGTTCAGTCCTACAGAGTCAATCAGTGTTCTGTATGTCAGTAACATGAGACAGCACTCAGTTAAAATAATCTGATCTCATTTACACAGTATATTAAATATTATTGTATGGTTTAATAGTGTTCAGTCTACAGAGCATAGATACTAATCTTATTACTCTTATATAAAGGAATAGTATTATATATAAAGAATGGGATCAAAAGTCTAATTTTAGAGATGCTGATCTTGTCTTTAATAGGGCTTTTAATTTAAATAACCATGCACATGGAATTGTGTTGTGCAGTGCACACTCAGAAACAGTTGGAACAATTAATTTTTTGCCCTGTTCTGAGAAAGAGCAATTCTAGTACTTCAGTACAGAATTTAGCAGAGGTGGATAAACAGCATACTTAGAATACAGGGAAAACTCTGATGAATGATACCAGGAAGTGAAACCAGCAAGGAGAGGAGGACTGGCTGTTCTGGAAGAGCTTGGCTGCCAAGCCTGAAGAGTGAGCACTTTTGCCCAAACATCTGTTTTACCAACTAAACAATCACATCTTTAGTCTCTGAAATAAGTGACTAGTCCTTCCTACCAGGAAAAAGGAAATTTATCCATTTCTTCCTCAGTCTGCTGGAGCAAAGAAGCTGGAGCAGAGCATAAACATCTCCTATGGGGTTTATTCACTCTCAGCTATTTGGGACTTTTTGTAAAATTCTCAAAGGTTTAACAGCTTTCAGCACAAGGCTGTAACAGGATCAGAGTTCTCCAGCTGACACAGAACTACTCATTTGGGTGCTGAGAATAAATTTCCATGCATTTTTCTCCTTCAAGGTTACAGAGCCATGTACCTGAGGTCTGGTTATTGTTACTGTAGAACTGCAGGGAGGACAAAGTTATCTGGGCATAAATATTTCCATTTCTCTGTTTAAGGTGCCACAAAATCCAGGATGGTCTCCAGGCCTCTCTAGACTGAGAGACTAAATCTGTGCTGGTCTCTCTTCCTTCTCTATCACAAATGAGTTACAGCTTTGACCCTTCAACCAGTTCCTTTATAAAGGAGGAAATTCCTCTGCTTTCTGTTCCCTGCATTATCTTCCCCTGTGGCTAATCTCAAATGGCTCAGTGACTTTGGCCTCTCTAACATGGATATTCACAGCAGGCTGCCCTCTCCTTAGAGCCACAGCCCCAGTGGGGAGCCCTGCTCTGCACAGACCTCCCGTGGGTGGGAGTGGGGGGATCCCAGTGAAGGAGGGCTACAAGAACAGCAGCAGGGTTGCCATCATCAGCTGGGTTAAGGAGCAGGAATCCCCCACATACAGAGCACAACCTGCTCTGCCATTCCCAGGTGCCAATGTCAGACCAGTGTCAGGGAGTAGCAACAAGCCCAGAGCTGCTCCCAAACATAAACTATAGAGGTTGGACAGTTTTTTACCTCTGTGAGGATCAAGCGTTGATACTTCAACTTCAGTGTACTCCACCTCAGCACTCTCAAGGTCAGGTCCTGCCCCAAAAATATCAAGAACATGTTTCTTTGTAGGACTGCATGCTTTGTTTGAGCTGTGGGCCTGATCCTGCACCTGTCAGTCACTGAGGACTTGTCCATTAGTTTCAGTGGCAGCAGGATCAGGCCCTGCTTACAGATGTGAGTTACTCTGCTGAGAGTTGTAAGGCCAACACATTCCAAGGGTCATCCCAATCTGAAGGGCAGCAGAACAACTCAAGCCAGATTTCTGAAACTGNAGGTCTGGTTACTGTTACTGTAGAACTGCAGGGAGGACAAAGTTATCTGGGCATAAATATTTCCATTTCTCTGTTTAAGGTGCCACAAAATCCAGGATGGTCTCCAGGCCTCTCTAGACTGAGAGACTAAATCTGTGCTGGTCTCTCTTCCTTCTCTATCACAAATGAGTTACAGCTTTGACCCTTCAACCAGTTCCTTTATAAAGGAGGAAATTCCTCTGCTTTCTGTTCCCTGCATTATCTTCCCCTGTGGCTAATCTCAAATGGCTCAGTGACTTTGGCCTCTCTAACATGGATATTCACAGCAGGCTGCCCTCTCCTTAGAGCCACAGCCCCAGTGGGGAGCCCTGCTCTGCACAGACCTCACAGTGGGTGGGAGTGGGAGGATCCCAGTGAAGGAGGGCCACAAGAACAGCAGCAGGGTTGCCATCATCAGCTGGGTTAAGGAGCACTCCTGGCAGGAATCCCCCACACACAGAGCACAACCTGCTCTGCCATTCCCAGGTGCCAATGTCAGACCAGTGTCAGGGAGTAGCAACAAGCCCAGAGCTGCTCCCAAACATAAACTATAGAGGTTGGACAGTTTTTTACCTCTGTGAGGATCAAGCGTTGATACTTCAACTTCAGTGTACTCCACCTCAGCACTCTCAAGGTCAGGTCCTGCCCCAAAAATATCAAGAACATGTTTCTTTGTAGGACTGCATGCTTTGTTTGAGCTGTGGGCCTGATCCTGCACCTGTCAGTCACTGAGGACTTGTCCATTAGTTTCAGTGGCAGCAGGATCAGGCCCTGCTTACAGATGTGAGTTACTCTGCTGAGAGTTGTAAGGCCAACACATTCCAAGGGTCATCCCAATCTGAAGGGCAGCAGAACAACTCAAGCCAGATTTCTGAAACTGGGGGACATGCAAATTGGCCCTAAACCTCTTACTTTCAATATACCACCTTCAAAAATGGCACAACACAGAGTTGGGAATTCTCACAGTTTCTCCCATATTCCTGCTCCAGCTCCAGCTCCTCTTTTATTTAACTCCCTTCATTACTTTCTCCTTGTTTTCTATGGCTGCTCTGGCATGTCACTTCCCATTCTTCACTTTCCTCACATTTAAAGCCACCTTTAACTCTTTCATGGCCTCTCTCATTCTCCAAATTCCTGCTTTGCCAATAAGCAATTTCAGCACTTTTCTCTTATATTGTCCTCCAAGCTCTCCCTAGAACATCTGGATTGCAACCCATCTTCCTCCTTAAAATGCTTCTCTGCCACAGTTCCCAAAGAAAGCCTGACAATGATTAGACAGCTGACTTACTAAGACTGCTGGCTGACAAGTGCTGGCTACCTGGATACAACAGACACAAGAAACAGCTGTTGCCTTCTACTCTCTTTTTTTCTTAGAGTGGAAATGGTTTTCTACTAGATTTCTGTAAAAGTTGGAAGGAATCACAACAGTCACCCAGACTGAAATCCTGCAGAACTGATCTAACAGATTATTTTATTCAGATTTTAGATTTAATCCTTAAATACATCAAGATAGGCAGAAATGAAGAAAGGACAGAGAGGTGAAGAAGCAGAAATCTGTAAAAAATACTGTTTTTTAAAAAAAACTGAGTATTCATTATATAGGAGTTACAGTTTTGAGTCTAAGTTGTATTTTTATACCTGTTCAGCACAGATAATTTACACTTGATAATGCAGTTGGCAAATGAGTTCTATCAGTGTCATTTTGTGCACAGGAAAAAAAACTGAGCTCAGCAAAGGAAAAACTTCCCCACTATCAAAGAGAAAAAGGAAAGGACTGGACCTCTCAAATCCTTATTGCTACCATTAGAAAACATCATGATTTTCAGTCATAAAATAGTTTAAAAATCTATTGTTTAAGTATGAAATTACCTTTACTCTCATCTGTTGAGTTCATGTGATTTTCACTATCTTCAATGTAACCTGATCCTAAAATATTAAAGCCAAAGTTGAGCTGAAAAAACGCTTATTACAGCCAGTGAAATAAATGAGTTACAGAGCTGCAATTCCTATTGTCATTATCTGGGTTATATATGAGACTTTCTACTTCTAGATTCACACCTAAGACATTCAGGTAACACAGGTGGGAAGAATGGGGCTTTTTAAATAATCAGCTAAAAAGCACCCAGGGGGTAACTTTGTTTTTATCAGATGCTCTAAGCAACAAGTCCACCTGTCTTTGTAAAGCTCATTGAGATCCTGGAACCAAAGGTGCCCAGTCATGGCAAGTTAACAGCTCTACACTGTGGCCACCTCACACTCAAAATTTTCTCTCTGAAATAATTTTCTTGCAGCTGTGTCAAAACCAGAAAGTAATTTTCTTTTACCATGATTTCTCCTTCTGTAATATTGTCAATTGATTGCCTGGGAGAAGTGTCTGAGCAGACTTATAAATCAATCTTTGTGTAAGACGTGCTCATAAAAACTGTACAAAGACAAAATGACAGAAGAGACTTTGGAGAATGTTATTTGTATCCCTTTGGATTCCCAAGACATTAGGCCCTACCCAAACAAGAGCTATGCAAGTCCAAAACTTTAAATTGACACCAAAATATCCTACCTGAATAATAGTCTCCATCATGGGGCTGTCTTGTCAGTTTTTCACTGGTCAAGCTTGCAGCCAAGGCAGAACTGAAAAACAAACCAATAAAAGCTGATGAAACCACATATTCTTAACTATTGAAGCTAATGAAAATCTTGCCTTTGTCTTTAGGAAAAGCACAAACAAACTTCAAGGTCAAAAATGTTCCCTGTTGCATTATTCTTCTTTAAGGCCCCTGTATTTTCAGTTTCATATCTAAGTGCATTCAAACACAGGCCTGACATGCTTCTGTTTCACTTAGATGGCCCTTTTTGATATTTTTAGAGTATTTCCTCATCCTGTTGATGTGTTAGCAGGTGGTACATGAAGCACAACCATCTATTGTCTGCAGGTGTGTGCCATAATAAATTGCATTCATATGGAGGAAGGCCTACAGCCCTTTAAACAGTTAAACACTTCACCATTATTATAAAGCAAGTGTTGTGGTTTAATCCTAGATGGCAGCTAAATATCACACAGCCACTCCCTCACTCCCCTGCTTTGCCCAGTGGGACAGGAAAGGGGAAAAAAAAGAACAGTTTAATAATTGAAATAAAGTTAGTAATAATAATAGCCATGAAAAGGAGAGAGAAAGAGAGGAATAAAACCCAAGTGAGGCTCAGACAGTGCCTGAGCAGCAACTGGCACCTCCCAGCCAACCCTCCCCAGTTTCACTCTTGTCATGATGTCACTGCTGGTTCTTCAGTTGTGATAATGATCAGAACCTGATGTTCTTCAACCTTCAGCAACCCCACAGCAGGAGGCTCCTCTGAGAGATGGAACAAGGCAGCTGCTTCATTTTCTCTATCTCCAAGGCTGCTCTGCTGAAAGCCCACCAGTACTCCTTTGGGTCCTCAAAATCCTGAGACAGTCTGTGCCAAGGGCTCCATGGAGCCTCTGGGCCACACATTCCCAGCCAGGCTGATTTTAGGCCCCAGTACAGTCATCTGCTGGGATCTCTCTACAGAAATACAAATGGGTTCTGCCCCTTTACAGCCTGATGGTATCAGGGTACACTGTGCACCAGCATCTAGTAGAGCTTATAGTCCCAGTGG
>VYZS01025895.1:28808-45325 GCA_013400695.1 Neodrepanis coruscans
ACTCTGCTCAACTGATCAATCCTTTTGCAAGAGCAGAAAAGAGGGTCCTTAACTTATGTTCTATAATTTTATTCTCTCTCCTCGCTCATGGGCATGAGATGTTTTTTAAAACACCACAACAAAACATCAATTTTCTCTCCCGCATCTTTTATGCCTCAGTAAAGCAAATTATTCTGGGAAGGATTTCACCAAAAGATTTCTTAAGACACAAACAGCACATCTCTCATTTAAACATTATACCAAGAAAGGCCACCAAGTAATAACTTTTTTTGTCATATGGCCAAATTTCAGACTGAGCTATCACACAGCACATCCAAATCACCTCTGTTACGGATTCACACCAACAACGAGGAATTAGTTACATTATTTTAAACTTCTATGTGAAAAAAAGCAAAGCAACAAAAATTATCATTCCCTACCTTTATCCTGAGTGTAAAGTTCTGTACCTGGAAAAAAAAGAAAAGAAATGTTATTTTCAAAGCTTGCAGATTGAGAGACAGCAATGTGAAACTGTAAAAAAAAACCCTCCAAAAAAACCCCCAGACAAACCAGAAAAACATGTACCCACCCAGAGATTTAGTTATCAAACTTACACTGCAAGAGAATTACCAGAAGAGCAAGATACATCTCGTTCCTGAAGAACAGACACTTAACTCCAAAATCAAACAATACTCATTATCAGAGGTGATGCCTCCAGGTACCCAAACCACCTGACGGTCTTTTTTCCCCGTTGTTGTTTTATGGAAACCGAGCAAAATTTGCCATTAAAATTTGTAAGTGGTCCCAGATTTTTCAACAGAAACTGGCTGGATCAAGTAATCGTTCCCATTACTGGAAACTGGAAATGGCAAACAATGAGAATCTATCTGCTGCTCACAGGCAGACTGCAGCTCAGGAAGTGACTGGACTTTTCCTGAGGGCGCCACCAAATGTATTTGCTTTGTTTAATTTCTTAAGGTGTATTAAAAAAACAAGAAGTTCCAATGACATTTATCCTGCAGTTCCTGTCAACGTGGGTATTTTTAAGTCACGTTTAACCATTTAGGAACACAAATCACCTTTGCTACTCGACCTCAGCAGAGCCTTGAGCAAATACTTCCCTTCACTCTGACATGGAGAATAGATGTACCTAATTACTCATTTTTCCCCTTTACCTCCATTTCTAGGTGTCCCACCTCTTCTGTGGCAAAGAACAGCTTTGTTGTAAGGATGCACAATAAATCCAGATGATCTCAGAAACCAGAGCTACTGTTGTGTGAGACTAAAATATTGACAGGCAGATCTCTCATACTACCACCATATATCAGAAAATTGGATCTGCACCACACTTTATTTTATGCAGTTAGGACAATTACAAACCTTAAACATGAAAAGAGTTTGAATTCTCAGCAGAAATCTGCAGCAGCACTGGCACAATCAGAAATAGAGCAGCACATTTCTCAGTTGTTCAGGATACTCCTTTCTCAGTACTTCAGCCCACTTCTCAGTCAGACTTTAAGCCATTCCCTGCAGCCCTAACTCTGACTCAGTCTATAGTCTTGACAAAGTGAGTTGAAATCACACCCATCAAAAATGGTTTCTTGAGTTGTGTCCCAGAACTGCCCAAGCAGTGATTTAGTTATTCTTGAACACTGAGTGCTCAACTCTTAATCTCTTTCTTTCCTGTGTAGACAGAGTCAATGCTTTACTTCCAGCAACATTTTCCAGGCTTGTTAAAAAGTGTGTAAAGTGAAAATAAATATGTTGACAGAAGTCTATCAATGAGACAGACAGTTCTCATAAGCTTCACTTATATGAAATCCTCCTTTTTTTTTCCTCTCGTGGTCAGTGAAAACTGTATTTTTTTCAAAAAATCCCAGTATTTTAAAGCTCTAAGTGTACTCCAGTGATTGTATTGCACACAGAAACACGGCGTTTTGCAAAAGGAAACAGAAAGAAAACACTCATCTCTTTAACAATGTATGGGCTGCATGAACAAGCACCTCTCTGGCTGTTTTACAGAAGGGCACAATAGTCCCAGCAATTAATGACTGAAGGCTAAGCCCTTAAGTACCACTAGTGTTTGTTCTGCTCGGTCCGGGCTGCTGCAAACACAGCACCAACAAAAGCCTGGTGCTTTGGCCGCCTGCCAGCAATGGTCTCCAGAGACAGGTAAAGGAAAAGGCCAGGAGGACACGTGGCAGGTGGAGAACAAAGGTAGATCAACCTTTGCTATTGGTAACAAAAAAATAGGAAGGAAAGAGATTTTCCCCTTTCCCCAGAAAAGAATTCAGTACAATAAAAAAAGCTCAGCAAAAAACACACCGGTCTTTCCCACGGGGGACAAAGGCTCCTGTGAGCCCCAGCAGGGGAAGGAGTGAGTGTGGGCCAGGCTGGTCACACACTCAGGTGGGAAGGCTGGCTTTTTGGATGAACTAGCTCAGGAATAAGGTTTAATGGTGCCCAAACCTGAGGCTGTTGCAAGATTTCACTCCAAAGTGAAGTATATTCCTTAAGATCTTACAGGCTGATTACACATATTCCTGATGAGAGGAAAATCCAGCCGGTTTTGAAAAATCCAAGAAGTAAATTCAACTGCAGGAATTTAAGCCAAACTCACGTGAAACTTGAGAGAAAAATAGTGCAAACAGAAAAGAACCACTTGAGATCATCTTCCATGGTTAAACTGGAAACCACATTCAAATAAAGAACTTAAACTTAAAAGCACCTGTGCCAGTAATACAGCTGCATAATTTCCTAACAGCCATCTTACTGTAATCTCTCAAGATATGTATTTCTGAATTACATAAGATCAAATTTATTCTAACATACATAATATAAAACCTCTATTCACTCCCTATTATATTTGTGGGGAAAGTAGGATTGGCCTCAAAAATCCCACACACCTCCTGGAGCAGACAGAATAACCATTATAACCTGACCAAATGCCCTTTGAAACCCACGGGAATCATCACATTTAATCTACTGCCAATGAATTGGACCCTTAAACACTAAAGCTCCTCTGGGAATTCCGGATCCCTGTTTCTGCTGGCTGCATCTCCTGCTACTTGCTCACACATGACACTTCCTAAGAGCCATCAGCTCTGGCATCTGAACAGAGCTCTGCTGAAATCAGAGGCAAAGCCTATTTTCCCAATTAAGGGAAAAATGCTGAATAAGATTTTGAAGTTTTTCCCTCTGCAAACACAGTGTTTTCAGCCAGTGCCTTCTGACAGGAAAGGCAGCTCAGAGTTCCCAGCCCACTGCAGCTCTTTGTTTCCATGTGCTGAACCTCAGCACTCACATCTCACTTCCTCACAGAGCACTCACTGGTTTCAGCCAATATTCTGTGGCCCTTAAGCTCTGTCCCCACAAATGCCTGTTCCTGGCAGGTTTCACATTTTTCAGAAGAGATGAAGGTTCTGTGTGTGTTGCCTTCAAGTTCACTGACAAAGCAGCAATCTCATCCCTGGTGATGGAAGCTCCACATCATTTCTTGTATAAGCTCACTGATTTTTAAAATTGTTAATGGCTACAGAGGTGTATCTACCAATGTTTGGGATTTTTGTAAATTTTATCTAAAAATTTAGAAAAATTCATAGATCTGGATCCATCTATACTGAAGCCAGCAGATGTTTTCCATTAACTAAATCAAGAACAGAAAAGCAGCTCTGATTTCTAATCCCCAAATTCCTGACACATGTAATGGTTTAATTGTTTTGATTCCTTACAACTTTGAACTATTTTGCTTGATTATCAACTCTTGTTTCAGTACATTCAAAGATAACAGAATTATAACAAATATTGCTGTTTTCACAAGTCTAGACAAATCCCTGGTGAATTCTAAGCAAAATAAGTTCTTTCTACAGGGCAAATTGTCTTTTCTTGAATGTGAGACATTTGCATAATTTGTCTTTGTTTTAAAAGTGTCTATTTGTACCTCCTTAGAGAAGAATAAATAATTAATTTTTCTCCATGGATTTGAATATTTACAGAGAACATTAAAGAAATTAACACAAGTCTGGAAGTTTCACAATTTACCGAAACTCTGGATTGCCAGTTTGTGCATCTGGGAATAAATTGCATTTCACAATGGCACCATCTGCTGGGAGATGAGCACAGCAATGATGAGCACTGTGGTTCCCTCCTGCAATTAATGTGTGATTACTGATACCCAACATCTCCTCCAAATGGTAAATAAACTAAACCCAGATGATGACAGAATATCACTGAGGCTTTCACACTGAAAATTTTCCTTTTAATTCAACAGAACCTAATTATTGCTATTTGATTTTACACTTCCATACTGATGTGGTGCCACATTGAAAAGAACACTGGAAGCCTAGTCTTGACTTGTATTTCACACAGCACACACTTCCATGTTCCTTAGAAACTCATTCAGATAAAAGGAGAGAAATTCCTTCTTTCAGAGATGTGAAATCAAGTTATGATTGAGGCTGTGATAGCACCTCAAACTCTCTGTGCCAGCAGCATGTGACTGATTCAGCTCCTCATTTTCAGCTGCTGTCCACTATTGCATTAACAAGTTCCTCAGTTCAGAAACACAGATCACAGCCTGTCACTGTCACACACTGCCCTTTCCTGCCAATACACCAGGATTTGCACTGGTTTTGTTTAACATCCAGCTTTTCTGGATGCAGCTGAAAACCAGCCTCAAGCTCTGCAGGAATATTCACCACAGAGTATGGACAGGGACAGAGGTCAGGGACTTCTGGCTGGAGAGGGAATTAATTCTGGAAATACTTCACTGCAAGAAATTTAAATATGTATATAAAAGAGACCCTTTCCTCTTCTACTCTCACTTGTTCTGCAGAACCACAACCCTCTCACAAACACCAAGTAGTTAAAATAAACAGCAGACTTGCTCCCATAGCTATTTTTACAGGAGTGTACAGTGAGGATCAAGCTGTATCAGTAAAACCTCTTTGCAGACAAAACAGAAGCCTCAATTTAATTCATCACCAGACATAACTGTCAGTGCATGGTGATTTCTAGCAAACCTTCTGCAGACATCTACTGTAGCAGATGCTCTTCCAGAACACAGGAGCTCTCAGGATGAGAAAATGGGGCTGGGAATAACTTCCATAATTCTGCTGAAACATGCAAATTTCCCTGGAAGCCTGTGACAGAACAGACACAGTGTGAAGCCTTCACAGCCTTACTACTGAACACTATCACACTATTTCCACTCGCAAGCTAAAGAACTGACCTTGTGAATGAAAGCTCAGTTTGGGCTTCATTCCCTTCCACCTGCTCACTTGAGGCAGAATATTGTCACAGCACCAAGGGATACATATTTCCTTTTCTGATTTTTTAACTTACCTGTTTTGCCTGGGTGATTTCTGTTCTGTAATGTTCTGTTCATTTGTCTTTGTTAAATTTATTCAGTTCTTCTTGCACGTACAACCACATTGATTCCAAGTAGGAAATTTGTAAATCTTGTAAAAAGGGAACTCTGAGCTTGCACCATATCTGTACATGAGAGATCTTAGTGACAACCAAGCTTTCATTTTTCAAAAGGAATGGCCAAATTCACAGCTCATTTGCTGTGTAACTATTCCCCACTGCCCCACAAAATGCAGCAGCTTCTTAGAAAGAGCACTGGGTTATGGGTGAGCACCCTCACCACCCCAGGCTGCAGTGTCCTGGGCACTGTTGGTGTGGGTTTCTGACAAGAACAGGCTCCCACAACAGGAAAATGCACAGACACCCCCGTTCTTCCCCTGACAGCTGCATTTTCTCACATGTTTCCTGACAGCTGGGAGGAGATGTTCCGCCCTTGTGGGTTTGCTGTCAGCTCTTCACACCAGAAACATTTGTGAGGGGAAGGTGGAGATTGACTTACTTAGAAGAAACTTAAAAAAACAAAACAAAACATAACAAAGACCCCTCACCCCCACAATTAAAAAAAACAAGAAGGAAGGAAATGCACACAACATTCTGTGAGGAAATTTTGCAACGCTGCAACAGCCAAAGATCCTGTATCACCCAGGGAAGTGGACAGATTGCAGGGTTTGTGTGTTGCCTTCAGAAACTGAAAAAAAAGAAATATGAACTGAGATGAGGATCACAACAGATCTTTTAAGGCATTTTCTGTGTAAGCAATTATCTCCTCATGTACAGCAGGGCCTGGAGTCCAGAAGGCACTGCCCAGGCAGGGCTGATGCTCACACTCACTCTGCCCAGAGCATGACAAGAACATGCACTCACCAAGGCTGGAACTATGTAGCCTTGTATCACTGATTAGCTCATCAAATTAGTCACCAAGTGTGTTTATGCAGTGGTGGTGAACTCCAGTTTGTTATGAGATTTCTGCCTTCCAGTACAAGATCTCACTTCCTCACAGCTAAATAAGTTTGAGCGAAATATGTTCCAAACAAGCTGGCTAGCTATAAATATTTATTAGCATATTAAAACTTCTAGAGATTTGATACTTTTTTTTTGGACTGTTTTTTTTTTTTAATTGTATTGCTGTTAAAAACACCCAATACCACATACTTAAGTGTCAGCCACATGATCAGTTGTACTATCTCTGGCAAACATGTGACTTTCTGATATGGATCAGTGATTTATCTTGTTCTCTTTTAAGAACAGTGCTAGAAAAACTACCCAAAAGGAGGCTGTAGATCGGGATTGATCTCTTCTCCCTAGTAACAAGTGGTAGGACAGCAGGAAATGGCCTCAAGTTGGACCAGAGGAGGATTTTAACTGGATATTAGGAAAAAGTTCTTCATGGAAAAGGCTGTCAAGCATTGGAACGGGCTGACCTGAAAGTGGTGGAGTAACCAACCCTGCAGGGATGTAAAAGACATGGAGATGTGGCACCTGGGGAAATGGTTTAGTGGTGGACCTGACAGTGCTGGGTTAATGGCTGGACTCGAATATCTCAGAGGTCTTTCCCAATCCCACTGACATGGTTCTACCAGCTCATGGGGAAAACTGCTGATTCTGTCAACTGCATCTTACAACAACTCCAAGCAACATTTACCTGTATCCAAACTGCTGCCCCTCACTGCTCTGGTGCTCCTTACTCTGCCCAACACTCTGCCTGCCACAGGCTAAATGTACATGGAATATGAAAAACAGTCTTGTCAGAAACATCAGTGAAAATCAGCACTGTTTCTGTATTTAGAACTTCCTCAAGCCCTAGAGCCACTCCTTAATCTCTTTCAAAAGACAAATCTCTGACATGTAACTCCACCAGCTCTCTTGCCCAGTACCAAGAAAATGTTTTTTCTCACAATTCTGCTTTTTTCCTACCGTAAGCCAAGGACATACTTCTTTCAAACCCCAAATCTTTCTAAACCAGAACCAGTGTTTCTCCTCTGAAAGCTTTTCTTTTTCTTCTCTTAGCTCAAATGTCTCAGCAGATACAGAAAACTACTGCAGTGGGAAAAGGTAAGTTCTGTTTTGTTCATTTTGAGATGTGTTGAAATGTTGAGTTCACCAAAAAATGGGGGAGGGATTTAAAAATGTCCAAAAAGTTCATGTAAAATTAAATCTTTTGCCTGCCTATGCAGTGAGGAAGTTTACAAGTTTCTATACAAAGTTAAGTTTTTTGCTGATCTGTATGTACAGTCAAGACTGGTTTAAGCTGTTGAAACATTTTTTCCCCACTAGAAATGTTGTAATTTATTTTACTCATGACTGGTTTAGTACCATTTTCTATGAAAAGACAAGTTTTTACTGCAAAATTATTTGTATAATATAATAAAAGAAAACAAATTTGATAGAACATCAAGGCCCCTGATGCTACTGGTTAAAAGTTCAGTCTTTATTTACACAAGGTTAATTCTGCCTGTTTTAATCCAGCCACAAACAAAACACTGCTTTTTCTTTCAGGTTCACATTCTACCTCTCATGGAGCACATAAAGTTTCTTTCTCCTACAATTAACACTCCTAATATTTGATTTATCTTTTATACTTCTACAATATTAATTGCTGCTGTAGTTTTGAAGTGTTACTGTTGGTTCACCTGCATTTATCAGTGGGCTTTGGGTGGCTGTGCCCTCTTTTTCATGAAGACATGCATTTTTCTTCATGAGTCAAGCTGCACACTGGGCTTGAAAAATATGAAGTTGGGGTGCCTGCTATTGGAGGTGGAAAAAAGTACAATGCCCTATTTCAACAGAAATAAGTATAGCTTGGTTCTCAACATGTTTTGGGAAAAATCTAAGATTTTCTTGAGTGATAGGTGCAGTCATCTCACCGAGAAGTTTCTCCTTTCCAGAGATGCTGTCCAACCCCAAGCTTGTGCTGGTTCAGGGGAGTTTAAATGTGGTGATGAAGCAGAACGTGACCCTGTCCTGCTGCCCTGGCTCCGGAGCTGCCCCTGTCAGATACACCCTGTTCAAACACGGCCAGCAGGTGTCCTCCTCGAACAGCTCCGACCTGACTCCCGCGCTGTTTCACTTGACCATCAGCTCTGCCAGCGACCTGGGCACCTACAAATGCAAAGCTGAGTACAACAGCTCCAGGGATGGAAAATACAGCAACAGCCTGGACTTCACCCTCACAGGTACGTCTGGCCCTGCACCTCCCCGGCACTACTTATTTTAGGGACACATTTCTTGACTGTGGAGCTGAACTGTGCTGCAGGTGGCTGCTGTGACTTCAGGGTCAGCAGTGCTGCCCTGCCCTGGCTCACCAAGGCCTCCACCCTCCAAACCCACCTCACTTCTGCTTGGAGCTTGTCCTGTACCCAGTGATTCAGCTTCTTCAGTTTTCTTTTCACAGAGCCAATTTCCAAACCAGTGCTGAGCTCACCCACCTCTCAAGTGCAGAAAGGCCAGAATGTGACCCTGTCTTGTTTCTCAGAGAATGGATCTCTTCCCATCACATACATCTTCTTCAAAGGAAACCAAAGCATCTCCCCCAAAAAGACGATGCAGAAGAGGGAAGCAGCTGTGATTTTTATATTTGTCAATTCCTCTACTGACTCTGGAACCTATAAATGCAAAGCTAATAACAGGTTTCCCAACAGTGCAAAATACAGTAACAGTTTGAACTTCACATTAGCAGGTAAGCATGAGGGAAAAGGATTTACCACTGTCAACACACAGGGACAACACCAACTTCTGAACGTTGTCAGGATCCAAGTTTTTTAGCCAAGTATTTTGTTCCTGCAATGTAATGTTCAAAATACAAATTTTTGCAGCAAAAAAATAATTTGAGTTTTTGAAATGAATGCAAAAACATAGAATTGCATGCAGTCTAGAGAGCAGTAGAAGCTGAAGTGCCCCTGAAAGATGACTGTAAAAGACTCTCATTTACAAGAGACCCCTGGTCCACCTTGTGGAGAGTCTGGTGTTGTTTTCCTCTGATCCTATCAAAGAGTCAACTGGCACCAACAAGCTCCCCCACTTCTGCTGGGGCAGAGTGAACTTGAGACTCTCCTGAGCACAACCCAGAACTGAGAACATTACCCACATTACTGAGAACATTGACCACAGTTAATTCCAAAGAAATTTCAGGTCTGGATTTTAATTTACAGAAAATCCTTAAATTATGAAACAACATTTCATTGCATAAACACTTTTTTTTTCCTTCTTTTTGGCAGAAGAGAGAAGCCATTCTCAGCCCCTGATAATTTCTCTTGGGCTGATCCTGCTACTGCTCATAATAGGATTTGCTCTGGCAATTCCATTTTTCATAATTCCTTCATATAAAGCAAGTGAGTAATTTGAACATCTGTTTGACTTTCCAGAGGTGCTCATTCATGCTGTCAATACATTTTTATGTGTAAATATCATGTTACCAGCAGAGCAGCACTTGGTGCTTTAGGATGTTGTCAAGTCTCCTCTCAACCAGCACTGGGCAACTTATCCAGACACTGACAAGGCCAAACCTCTGACTGTTTTAGATGGGAGCAGGTCTGGGAGGAGGGAAGCAAAGCAGTTTATAATGTAATACACAGAAATGTTGGGTGGAATTAGACCCCACTGGAAATCTATTGAAATCTATTAAAATGCCCTTGGTTAAGGAGTCATTTCTATCGTGAAAATAACATCCAAGATCTCCAACTATTCAAAAAATACTATGAAAGTATTTCCCTCTAAGAAAAACTGATACAGGTATATAGACATGTGCTTTTCTTTCATCATTTGCAGGAAAATTTAAGTCTACCAGGTTCTCCCCTGGCCCTATTTCAACAGTGAGTGCAGAGGAACCTGAAAATGATGTCATATATGCAGAGATTGGTAAGTTCTATCTGTATTTACTAAGAGACAACAGTGGGCTGTGTGAAGTTGTAGCAAAATAAAACTTACATAGTTCCTGCATTCTGTTCAGAAATTGTTTGGTGGATTAATATTCAGCACAGAATCTCATTGCTTTATTTCAAGATTAGAGGAAAAATCAAGTTGCTTGTAACTGAGTTAACTGCTGTTCATCATCTTTAATCCAGAGCCTGTGAAACCAGAAGAAGAATACATCAACTTTTCTGTTATTAGAAGAGAAGATGAAAAAGGTGAAACCCCCAAGCTGTAATATTGGAACATGTGATGCACACAAATGTGTTCTGAGGGGACTTTGCAGGGTGGAGGTGGGGCTTAGATACTTGCAGTTGCTTATGAAATTGCTTAGTTACTATGGAGAAATTAAAATAATTCAGGATTCTTTCAAGGGGGAAAAAGAAGGAAAGAACCAAAAACCAAACCATCCTCTGACCCAAAAATTCATCAACCTCACTATAAAACCATGCAGATGTTATTGGTAACCACTGCTGATGTAACAGTAAATCTTCTATTGTGTGTCTGTACCAAAAAAGCAACAATGAATTATGTTACTCTGGCTTTCAGGAGGGAGGAGGCCAAGTGCTACAGTTTATACAAAAGTTCTCATCAGAAACTGAGTGCCAGGTATGTTCTCTTTTGTAATTAACTTAATCACATGTTTTTAAAGAATTTTTCAGTCCTCAAACATATCAAGTACCAGCAAACTGCACAGAAAGATGTTCAGATACCAGTTTCCTGCCTAATTAGTTAGACAGATAATACAGCTCCCTTTCTACCAGCAAGCAAAATCCCCAGGTCATAATATCTGTGAAAATTGGTAATAACTCTTCAAATTAAGAGAAAAAGCAGAAGAGAGAAAAACTGGAATTACTGAAGACCCAAAAGCAATTATTATTTGACAGCTTATTGTCTAAATGGCACCATAAAAACCAAATCAAACCAGTGCAACCACAGCCAGGTATGAAATCCTGCTGGACACAGGAGTCTGGCAGAGGCATCTGATGAATAAACACAAAGGAATAAATGATGGAAAGCTTTCCCTCAGATCCCAGTTCCTGTACATTTAACAATTCTCCTGCAATAGAAAGTGGAATGTATGCAGACATAAGATAATCAAAAGGTTTTAGTCTACTACAAAGAGAAGTCCTCTCAGACACACACTACAGGATCTGTAATAACAAAAAATATGAAAAATATAATGACAAATTAGTCTTTTTTTCCCACCATTTTATATACACAGGCTTTTGTTTATCCACAAAAAATACTGGTAAAAAAATTTACAATTTATTTAATTCTATTCCTCTGTTTCTCTTGATAATGTATTTCTGATTTTTATGTTTATCACAGGCAAGATGAAGTAGATGAAATGTTTAAGAAGTGAGAGCATGTGATTAAAATACATTCCTACAAACAGACAGTACAAAGATCCTTGCTGATATTATCAAAACATTTGAGATCTGGAAGTCTTATATAAAATACCACTTTCCAGCAGAGATCATAATTGTGTCAGCAATACAGATGGAAGTTGAATTCTTAGCTTAGGATGAAGTACTTTCAGTAAAACTGAAGACATGAACAAAAATAGGGTTAGCCCTGCTCACCAGGGATAAGTTTGTCTCTTCTCTCTTTCCAAGGAAACCTGGAAGACTTGGATTTGACAGGAAACAGATGCACCACCAGGTTCTAGCAGAGATCTTTGCAGAGAAACCACCGAGCCTGTGACAAGGCTGAGGCCGATCCAGCCACAGATGTTTAAAAAAACTCCTTTTATTCAAAGAATTTAAATTCACACATTTTTGGCTGATGTTACATACTTTACTAAAAAGTCTTTCAGCCTAGAAATGTGCATCATTTCCTTGATGGTGGTGTCTCTGCTTCTCAGCTGGACCACCCCATTCTCCAGAGTGGCATCAGTTATTAGGACCGTGAAGAGAACACTCATCTCATCGTACCTGCAAAGGAAAGAGCCCACCTCTTACTGCCTTTGCTGCACCAAAAAAACAGAGAAGTGATGTCCAAATGAGCACAAACTGCTGTACTGCACTAAGGCCAGTGTGAGGACATCTGTGTTCTTGTTGCCATTCCTTGCTTTCCTGATTACATTCCTTTAAATTATTTAGTTACTTTAGTCCATAAAAAGAATGTTATTTAGTGACGTATTACAAGAGTGTTTTTGTAGAAGCAGAATTTATCTTTCTGACTTGCTTTGAATACTACTGCACATGAACAAATAGTTGTATTTATTTTCCCTCAGGAAAAAATATTCATCAATATGAACAAGATCCATGAGCAGCCAAATGCCCCAAATTTATTCTTGAGGAACAAATCACACATGAAGTCCCCAAATGGAACAGCTCTTTTTATATCCACAAATGTTTCCATCAGATACATTAATGGTAATGGTTCCAGCCTTGGAAGAACTTTTAAGTTCAAGACTAGACACAGTGTGCTATTTGAAACAGCACTTAAGAATGAAACACAGAACCAGAACAGATGCAAAAAGGAGGGGTGAGGGCAGGAAACTGTTCTGAGAGCTTATGACTCATCTGAAGAAATTTATTTTCAATAGGAGAGTCTCTAGAAGGCATTTCACAGTTCCATGGAAATAACAATAACATGTGAAAGGCTTATACTTTATCTAATTTAAAAAATAAACTATCTGACATATGCATTTCACAATAAAACTCCTGGAATCCAAGCCTATAGTTTAGGATTCAATCCTTCAATCACATTGTTACTGCACCCAATGATTTCTTAGTGAAATCAGGCATATCTTCACTAGTCCAAAGTCATCTTTCCCCTTCAGAGTTTAATTTACAAAAGGCTGTTCCTCCTTACTTTGTGTAAAGCTGTTCCAGAGACACCGGCACAGTTTCGAGATAACCCGGCCACACAGAGATCCTGCTTTCTGTCAGTTCATTGAACAAGCCTTGACAAACCTGTGTCCATTTAAAAACAAAAGTTAAAAGACAGATTTTGAGGGTTTGAGACTCTACACTCTGTTAACATTCCTAGCTGGTGTTAATTTGCTGGGTGAATAATCTCAAATTAAAAGGCAGCCTGGCAATTAATTCTCCATTTCTGTCTAAAAACATGTCAGTTTAAGTTTCCTTCTGTGGGAATTAACTGTGAAATCTGTGGAACCAGGAACCTCCAGGAATCAAAGCAGCAGCATGATCTTCCCCAACACAAACACTGTCTGAATTGTGACAGGTGACATGGAGTCTCAGTGCTCAAAATCAAAATGCTGCCTTACAACATACCTGTCTCAGCTCTGTTGTTGGACCTTTTCCTACATCCAAGGCCACTTTCAGAGGTGCTAAACAAGGATGAAGCTTAAGCACCTAATAAATTTACAAAAAGCAACAGATTACTACATGTACTTATCATGCAATCAGGAAATACTAATTTTTTTTTTTACTGAAATTAAGGTTCTAAACATGTAAATATTTTCTCATAGCACAAACCCCTGAATTTGCAGCAAGCTGTATTTCATATAACTAGCACACACAGGCCAGCTAGATTTGCCTGGAAGAAATTACTCTGTTTTGGCTGAGCCCCAGAAAAGAGATGAAGATTTGTTAGCAGAGCTCCATCACATTGAAAGGGGGCAGAGTGACCCCAGCAGACAGTTCCCATCCTGCCTACTGCCTGTTCTTAAAGAACAGTTAACTGTTTGGGTAACAAGCACTTCAGAGAAACAGTGTAAAAGTGGGGATAACAATGGTCCTTGGGGAAATGCCCAACTACCACCTGTGACCCACTTGTTCTACTCTTCTCAGCCACCTTCAAATGCTGCTGGAAGAGACAAAATCCTCTCATCACAAACTGCAGCTACATTCCAACTGCTCTCCACTCCTTCATTGCTTGCATGGCAACCTACTCATCAGAGAAAGGCAAAACAGGAAAGGAGACCTCAGAAAAAGAGAAAAATTGCTTATGTGGGTGACAAGCAGTGCTGGGCAGTCCCATGGAGCCACTGGTGTTCAGTCTGCACCCACTTGGGAAGGGAACAGGGTGGAAAAAAGAAGACATTTCCATGCTTGAATTTACCACACTGTCTGTGGGGTTTGTGCTTAAGACTTTTCTTACACTTTGTACAGAAAGTTACCTTCCTCTGTGAATTTTTCTTTGTTGTTACTGGATTCTCAGCCAGCTGCAGGGAATCAAAGAGATAGGCTAAAACCCCTCGGTCCAGATCTCCATCCACAGACAGAACATGAGGAATAACATTCTTCCTCCCATCTCGGCCCTGCAGAGGGAAAAAAACCCACCAACACAAAGGGAAACATCAAAGGTTGTCCCCAAAAGCCTTTTGTTTGCTTTAAATGTGCACTGAGGCACTGAGCTCAAACACCTTTGCAACATTTAAAATACAATCAGACATAGATTTTAAGAAGTTAGCAACAATCTTAAAGTGTAACAGTAAGCAGGTAACACTGCAGAGGGTCAGAGCAGGATGGGATTAGTTTCTTGCCCTGACACTCTGATCATAAATTTAAATCTATGGCAAAACCACTGGAAATGGCATTTTCTTCTGGAGGTTTGTAGATTATTTCAAAGGGACCAGAGGAGTATCTGTCCCCATCTTCTGAGAAATCCCTAAGTAACCAAGTTGTGTAGGTTATGCTGATCTTACACCTTCTCTATAGAAAAAAAACAAAACACTTCTTTTATCAGCTTCTGAAAATGAAAGTCTGCCTGCAGAGTATCAACTGTACTACTTTTACAGAAAACAAACAGAAAGACAGTCACATGCTCAGCAACTGGACCAAAGAAACCACCTCTCTCACATATTAGCACCTTTATCAGAAGAGATGTTTGATATAGCAAAGCTTACAAGTAATTTTGAGCTTTCCCCTGGATACATCTGTAACAGTTCAGTATCACCAAGGTTCTTCAATGTTTCTATTGTTTCTGTCCCCCAGGGGAAGTTGTAATGTAACTTAAATCCCTTTCTGCCTTCTTCATCCTGAAAGTCACTGCTGCTGAAGTTAGATGGGCCCACTGCAAACTGAAAATAAAATGTGTCAGAGAGGAGCATCACTGGGAATCCTGTGTTATCTAAAACACCAAGTCTGCAATGCAAGCCTGTGATTTTCAGCAAAAGGCTTTTATAAATTACAGCCCAACTTTCTGTTGTTTTACAGCATTTTGATCTCACATCCCCTACAAACACCAGACATCTGCCTGAAGAGGCAGCAATGTGAGGCCATAAAGGTGGCTGTTCCCACCCTGACACACAAAGGAGGAGGCCAGCATTCCCCAGAGAGATGCTGTCGTTACCTTTCTCCACCACTGGAGCCTCTGGCGCAGCCAGTAATCGAGCCACTGTCCCGCAGTCCTGGGAGAGCTAAACCATGCAAGCAAGGACGTGGTCCTCTCGCCTATTCTTTAAACAATAGCAAGGGCAGCAAGTTAACACCTTCGGAAATAACAGGGAAAAAGAGACAGCACTCAAAAATAATCCAAAAGCCGAACAAGTTGGTTTGGTATGGAAATGGGGTGAATCCCATCATTACTCTACCTTGGCAGGTTTTCGTTGTGCTGTTCACTTTCTGGAACAGAATGAAAGCACACCCCAACCTGAGCAAGGCCACAGGGCAGTCTTTTGTTCACCAGCTCCAGGCAGCTGACATACTGAGCCAGAACCCCTGTCAAAAGACAAACACCTGATTTTAGTGGCCACAGGACAGGGTTTTTTGTGTTTTAACTCTACCAAGAGTAACTTTAGCATGTGCTACGTGTTGTTTGCATGTGCAGCCCCACCAGCGTTGATGCTTTGAAGGTGTAACACAGGGATGGGCTCAGCAGCCTCATTCCTCTGGGCAGGCCGATTTTAATGTGCCTTTCCCCCAAATACAGGGAGCACATCCACTGCCCACCTGTGCTGCTCAGGTCTTTGGAAGGCAACAAACGCTACAACACACAGAGGGAACATTCCCAGCTGGAAAACTCCCTCAAACGCAGCTGCTTCGCCCCCAGCAAGGCTGCGCAGCGCTGTGCGGAGCCGCCCGCACCTACCGGGCAGGAGGCTCTCCCGCAGCACTCCCGCGCTGCCCAGCACTTCCTCCAGGCGCGGGCTGTGCCCGGAGCCCCGCAGGGCTTCGCGCAGTGTCTCCGGGAGCAGCAGCCGCGGCCCCCGCGCGTCCCGCGGGGCCCCGGGCGGGCCGTGCAGCGGGGCATCCACGGCGAACAGCTGCTCTCGGAGGGGCAGCGCCGAGCCCCACCACTGCTCGGCCAGGTTGGCGCGCAGGGCCGCGCCCAGCGGGCCCAGCCCC
>VYZS01025902.1:22969-35835 GCA_013400695.1 Neodrepanis coruscans
AAAAACTAAACTAAAAAAAACGCCCCCCAAAATTATCTTCTGCATTCTTATATACCTACTAATATTAAATACAGATACATATTTTTTGGAAAACCATAGTTTTGCTGTACTCTGTTACACATTATCAAGTACCAGCAGGTCAGATTCACTTTTCCTTACAGCAATTTATGACCTGAGCTCATTAGCCACTGTAAATGTTACATAATAAAGAAAATCATATTATTTACTAACTAAGATAAGCACAGTCTCCAATAGCTTGCTTGTTTTTCTAAGGGATAATTTTGGAATTGAATGAAAGAACGGTATACGTAATTTATTAATCTTTATACTTAGAGAAACAAAGATAGTTCCTAGAAGACCTCCAACATGCCAAGGAGGATGGTCAGAATGAAAGCCAAGATATTCATGTCCAGCAAGTTCTTAACCTGAGTCAAAGAAAGGAGAAAAAGTGTTCTGAGCATCCTGCCAGTGACATGAACTATTGCACCCTCTCACAAAACCTGATACCTCAAAGTAATTTCTAAACAGGAAATAAATCTTTCCTTGTGGTTTAAGGAACTCAGCTAATTAATTTAAAGCTGATATCTTTTTTCACACCTCACAGGTATACACCAAACAGGTATACACTGGTGTTGGCACATATAGCAGAAAACTGTGATGTATTGCACTTACCACTAGCACTCAGCACTTCAGGTTAGATCCAAATAACACAACATGATGGCTTTAATGAACACTTCAAAAGACTTTGCTGAACTAGAGCTTTGCTGAATGTTCATTTATTAAGTGTCAACTTTTATCCATGTGCATTGAGAGAAGCTATAAGTAAATTTATTTAAGCAAAACCATGGAAATTAATACTAAGCTAGACCAGCTTGAGGAACTACAATTCACAAGCCCATAACATAATCTGAAAGCTGTAATAGTAATTGAATTTTCTGCTTGACTCCTCAACAAATAGCTAGGATGAGAGCAATATCATGTTTTAATTTTACCTTCCAGCCAACAAAAAGAGGTCAAGAGGTTGATGGTAATTTATGAAAAGGTAATTTATTAATATTAAAGATTATTTCCCTAGCCCAGGCTTAAGAGTTATACAGCTTTTTGTTATGATTAGGATCTGGACAAAGTAAGAGATTGTAAAATGCATAAAAAGCTGCCTGGCAAGAAGTAGGACGGGCACATGCCAAGAGTTGCCTGCAAAAAAAAAAAACCCTNAGTAGGAAGGGCACATGCCAAGAGTTGCCTGCAAAAAAAAAAAAAACCCTAAACTGGTATAATCTTGCCAGGAGCAGATAGGATAAACTGTCAGCTGTCAGTCTGCCTTAAAATGCTTGACCTTGAGCTCCTCTTCTGTTCAAACTCTTTTTTCTTCTTTCTTCTCGACCCTTAATCTTATACTTGTTCTTGCTACAACTAGCCTAGAGTTTAACAAATTCACCGGGTGGCTGTACTAAACACAGGTGGCATTTCCTGAGAGGAGAAATGCCAGGGTCGAAATCCAGCCAGGCTTTAAGAATTGGTCTACAAGGTGCTGCAGACTGAGAAACTGGATCTGGGAGAGGGAGAATCCCAGCATATCCTAGGCACCAAAACTCAACACCTGCAGGGTACACTTGCAGGGAGTAAGGAGAGGTTTAAGGTATGCTGTGGTTTAGAACTCATGATTACAATGACCACATATGGTATTTTTACCAAGAACTGTAACAATATTCATCTCTTTCCAAAGGATTTAAAGAGATCTAATGTTTAAGGTTTTGAAATGCAGAGAGAAGTAGCTTAATTTAAAGTAGAAAAAAGCCTGGTTTATTTACCGCAGGATCCAAATATCTTGCATTATATTCTAGTTTATTCCATTCCTGTACTAAAACTAGGCAGACATACATGATTTTATTATTTTTCTCCCTACCACCATTTTTTATGAGGAAAATATATACTAAGATATTTGCTTTAAAGTAAAATATGCACATTATACAGCATGTGTGCGGTAACAAGGGTAAAGTCAAGAGAATGTTCCACATGCTGGGAATGAAAGGTGCCACAGTATACTGTTTGTTTTTGTTGTAATATCAACCCCAACCTTTGGCCAGTCATCAAGAAAAAACTGGTAACTACAGAGCAAGTTTCACCTTTAGAATTAATCCAATGTTCTAAGTAAAAATAAAGTGAAGTTTCCTGAAAATCTCATGGTTTGGAGTACAATAAATTTTCCTTGTAACATTATGCTAGGTAGAATGAAACAAAAAAACAAAACAAAACAAACAACAGATTATTTTCTTGAGAAACAAAACTCACAAGATTTCAACTCAGATTTTATCCATTTTAAACTGGTTTTGGTTAATGCCACAAAATATACAAGAAGCAAAATTTCTCTTGAGCCCCATGTTCAAAGGTTTCTGGTTATCTGTACCACAATGAGAACCAAAAACTATTGAACCCTGCCAGAATTTATGTTGTTAATAATTTTAAGTTTTCCCCTTAATAACACTAAGAGAAGACAGAAGGAGACAATCCACTGCTCTTTCCTGAACTGAATGTTAAAGAGTGATGCTTATTGTAAAATCGCATGTGAAGTGAATCCACTTTCCCCTGTATGTGGAGCTGCTCATTACACAATACTTTGGCTTCAGCAGGCCTGACCTCTTTCCTGCTCATGGAGTCTCACCTTTTTGCCACAAGCTTTCGTCTTCCTGGTGTGTAACTGCAGCTGTTTGTGGGATTACACTATGAGTTAGTCCACAAAATGGATTTGGGTTGAAAACTCATGTCTTCTCCACTTGCCCCTGCTTAACTGGTGGCAGAGCAAATATATCAGGAGGATGTACACAAAAAATGTTGTCCATTTTCCCAACCAAGATACAGCTACCTGTCAAAAATGTCATAATCTTTAGTTTCTGCATTGCTAGAGAGATAAAAACCAGAAGAAATTCAGAGATCAATGAAAGTGATCAGGCCACTACCTTAGGAAAAATTTCGTTAGTTGCAAAAAGATGGATTTGGATTCAGAATATAAGAGTTTTATTTCTAGCTGCTCTACTTTTTCCCCAAGTCAAATACAAAGAAAGGTACTTAGGCAACAAGTGAAGATGATGATATTTGCACATCACTATTGAATATTGCTATCTTGCAATAAAAATGAGTGAAAAACATAATAAAAGAAACTACTTTTAAGTGGACATTAGGTAAAATCCCAAGGTCAATGTTGTGTCATGCTGAAAGAAATAAAGCAAAGGTAGCTGTGGCTCAAGGTCACCTCCATTTTGCAACCAGGAACAAAGAGTGATTGCATTTTTTCAATTGTTTAATCTGTAAGCACCACAGAACAGGGGCACAGTACAGCACTGTCTGCAGCAACAACAAAGAGCTCAAGCCAGCCACAGGAGAGGACAGACTATTTAAGACCTTCTCTGCCTTTTCCTTTACTTTGAAGCATCAACATAAAGTTATCTTAATAACTAATATGATTAGCTAATAAGCAAACAATAGATGGTTTATCTATTTGTTCACTATAATTTAGAACAAAACAACTCCATGTTGTACTCAAGTGATCACCAAATGTAAAGTGTGAAGGCTTCCATATTCACTGATCTGATAAGTGTATGTATCCCTGTCATGGTTTTACCACAAAATTAGTGATTCTGACAAGAGATGTCCGAGAGAAGTCACACACACACCCAAAAAGAAAGAAAACACACAAATATCACAGTTTATTTCAGACACACTGAAAACCCGACAATAAAGTGCAACAAAACAGACAAATTAAACTTCCCAGGGCCCGTGTTGGGGTGAGAACGCTCTGGAATAGTGCTGGTCTCTCTCTGGAGCTCCTGAAGAGACGCCAGGATAATTAGAGAAGGCCCGCAACCGATCTGAGGACCCTCAGCAGCACGAGCCTCCACTTGGCTTTTCTGAAGAAAAACACTCAAGACAGTTAGAAATCGCGAGCCCCCCGGAAGGGATTTTCAGTGCTGATGGAAGAAATGTGGTCTTTAAACCCGAGCAATAGCTGCAAATAATAGCCAGTTCACCCACCCCCAGGGAAAAGAAAAAAAAACCACAAGGGAAAAAAAAACGACCCCCAAGGAAGAAGTCCACCCCCCAGGAAAATCACGAGAAAAACGTGNCTTGCTGCCACGCCGAGCCCCAAGGACAGCCACGCCGCAGGTAGGGAGCGCAGCCATGCCGGGGACCAGCCCAGCCCCCGCCCGCCACGGCCCAGGGGGACAGGGCGGCCCCGCCTCCCCCGGGACCGGGCTGTGAGGCTGCACCGGGCGGGTCCCACCCCAGCCCGCGGGGCTCTACACAGGACTGAGAGCCCGCGGCAGACCTGGGAGGGGGCCGGTCCCGCGCACGCGGCAGGAAAAAGACCAGTTTTACTTTCACTTTCGCCCCATGACAATCTCAGACTTTCCCCTTCTCAGTCCCCCTTCCTTGCTACTCCCCCAGTAACAACAGTGAAAGAGACAAGCCCAAATCCCTGCATCTATCTCCTCCCACACCCATACAGTACTACTCAGAATTCTTTTCTCTGCTTCAAAAAATCCAGAATGGCCCAAGTAAACAAATCCACAGAGAGAAGAGGACATTAAACCCATGGTGAAGGTGGTCATCATGCAGCAGAAAAAAGTTTGTCAAGCCAGCCTAATGTCCCAGCACGAAGACACTTCTTCTAAAGTGAACAAGAGCCCACCAGTGGGTATTTAACCAGCTACACCTGCTCCCGCAGCAGCTGCAATGAAACTGCACCTGCAACAGGTAGAAGAGTAAAAATTTAGGTAACAGGAGTAAAGAAGAGAAACCAAAAAACACCATAAATGTGATTTCCTGTCAGAGCTGGGTTTATGTGGCTGAATTTAAAGACCTGCTGGTGTATTTGGGGGTTATTAGAGTGCCTTTTGTTTCAACAATGTGAGTTCAGGCATGTCTGTCTTGATCACTGGCCTTGACAAAATCCTCAACCCTCCAACATCGTTTGGGGACCACTGTGGTGACATTATGCAGCAGCACCAACTGAACTAGCACCAACAAGCCTAAGGCCAGGTAGACGTGCCACTTCACATCCTGGAACAGCACAGTCACAGGAGTAAAATACTGCCATGAAAAAAAGGTAAGAAAGCTTAGCATTCACTAGAGAATAAGAGTAAAGTCCTGGAACCTGCCAGCTCAACATGCTGCCTCAGTTTGTGAATGTCTGAGAAATCCACAGGAAACATTATGCTTTGTCTCCTTCCCTGTAAACGTGTGGAGCCCACATACGCTCCAAAGAGAAACAAACTACTGTTGCTATAAGCTGTACTGGGAGTTCAAATGGCAGAGATCTGCACTGTGAGCCAGTTCCAGTACAGAAAAAAAAAAAAAAAATAGAGGAAAAAGGAGAAAAAACAGGGAGGAAAAAGAGGGAGAAAAATAACCACATTATTGTAAAAAAGGCATTATTGAACAATCTTCCTTTATACATTTATATATTTTCACACACACAACATACTTTGCTTTCTAAAGCACTCATTTTGTTCTTTTAAAACAACATCCTGCATCAGACAAATACTACATTTTTAATGGAGGCCACAGTGTGCAAAACAGAGGGAAAGATTTAGAAAGGGGAAATAAAATTATACTTGAATTCTTAGAAAAATAGAGTCAAGTCCAGCCATTGCAGGGGTTACTGGAATGATGCAGATATATCTAATGCATTAATCAATAGTGCTCAAAAGCTTATAAACTTGTATCCTCTGGATGTGCTACCTGAGACCTGAGAGGTAATTTGTAGACACACTGAGCCTTCAGTACTAGCTGAAGTCAACAAGTATACAAAACACTTGAATATTTTAAATATTATGGATTTTTACTTACACATTGTAGTTTTGCCCAGTGACATTGCTTCCAGCAGCAGGGAACTCGAAAGGTACTGCTTGTCACAGTAAAAGCATGGCAAGCTTTCCTTGGACACCTCCACCTTCTTGCTTCAGTACATCCTATGTGTCCCACCAATGGTATGAAAAATGAAACTGGACCCCTCCAACACACCTATGACTGCTATTCAATGGAGGAATGCCTTAAGATCCTATAATATCCTAACACTTGCTGAGTTACTGCTCTGCTTGTAACTGTCCTTGGAGCAGATACATTTCTTGAGCCTACGTAACAGCAAAAGATACCAGAGGAGTGGGAGTATGTCATCCTGGTCTTTGCAAAGAAGTGAGGTCTCGTTTGGACTGAAGTTTCTTTCTGCTGCTCACCAACCACCCTGTCTGTGAAGGGGACTTCCATACAACCTATCCCTCCCAGGATGGTTCCTGACTGCAAGCTGCTGTTTCTTTGTAACTGTACTATAACTGGATCCTACACAGAAAAGCAAATGTTTTGTCTGCTTTTCTTACCACAATTGCTGATTTCTTCCATAAGTAACATTTTGTTTTACAAGCACCCCTCTGATTTATTTAAATTACTGATGTAATAAAGGCTAAAGGCAAGGGAGATCCCATATCTTCCTGCTGGTGCTTTTTAATTTACTTTCAAGTTATAGATAGTTCACAAGTGACTGCATTTGAATTCTTTCTATTTCTTTAGGAAATTATCATACAGGATAATTTTCTTTTAATCCTTACTTTAAAAAAACAAACTGTATTGTATAGTGTTTTATATGTCAACATGATAATAAATACCAACCAGATGACATTAACTGGTTGCAGTTTCTTTTTCTGGAAACTAATCTCATTAATTTCAGTAGAACTGTTCACGAGAGAGAGTTTACCATCATTATCTCATAGACACACATGAGTAAAGAAGAGTCAGACTAAAAAAGAATCACAAACAATTCACTTTTTCAAAACATTAAAAACAGAGCAGGGCCCCTCTGTGCACATTGTGCAATCCCCATCGTCTCTTTTTTCCTGGGACAGCATAATTAAATTAAGAATAAATCCCATATGCAAAAATTCTGCATTTTGCTCCCTCCTTATACAACACAGAAGGCAATGGGAAAAAAACCAACTTCTGTATTAATGTAAAACAACTTTAAAGATGTTTCATTAAATTACTTTCTTTTGATTAGAGCAAGTGGCTTTTCCCCTATGTCAAAGGGACAAACAGCAGGAAGATTGAAAGATTGCTGGTGCAGCATCTCTGTTTGCCTTCCAGAAGCAATGGTCACTAGTGACTCACTGGACACCCCTGGGGCACTAAGGGTGGGTGGCAATGGCCCCCCCACCCCGAGCCCCACAGCTCTGCTCATCACTTACTTATCAGTTGAATTCTGAAACCTGGTGAAGATGAGAGGTGGATGCCAAGGGTGCAGCTGGCTCAGGCCACAACCCAGGAGAGCATTAAAAGTAATGTTGTGTAATTGAGGGCACTCTTTGGTCAATTATTCATAAATCAGATATGGCTGAAGGCAGAGGAGGACAGAGCCTGCCATGCAGCAGCAAAGATAGATTGGATTAAACAGATTTAAACATCGAAAATGCAGAACATGCCTTTAAAAAATGCAAAGTCCTCTTGACATAAAGGAAGAAGCTACTAAAGACTTTCAGGTTCTTGACATGGAGACATAAAGGTCTCTTTTGCAAGGAGTGTTATAATGATGCGGTGACAAGTTAGACTATAGCCCATCATTTCAATCATCTGTTCCCAGGTTAACAACCATGGCAGCCAGAACAGCCCTACTTCTAACAAAAGATGTGTAATGATCTAAATTATTACAGTGTGTTCCCAGGCAACACTTCAAACTACATTTAAATGGGGGAAAAAAATCCAAACCCTTAGTGAAATGAAAAATCTATTCATTGTATAATCTTGGAAGATTTAAGTCTTTCCACAAGACTTAAATTTGGAGCCTTAACAAATCTCTCAGAGGCTTTTAGCAACTTATCCATGTTTATGTTTAATAAAAATGGCGGGGGGTTCCAACTAAATTAAATTAAACTAGGTCTTAATTCTTAGGTTTTGAAAAGGCATCACAGTGATACTGTGATGACTTTATTCATGGAAATATGATTCAACTCATTGGCTCATGTATCACTGTTACCAACCTTGCACAAAGGAAAAAAAGAAATCACAGCTGCAGCCTCTGAGTTCCTGGAGACAAATGTCTGAAAGCAAACAAAAGAAACTGAAAGGGAGAGCTAAACCTTCATAAGCATTGTCTAGAAGGTTTGTGGCCACTCTGATTCACCATGCACTTCTGTTTCTGAACACCTGAGTCATTCTCTAGGGTGCTGCATCTCTGTGCAAATAAATAAATAAATATAAACCCACGGAGCAACAGAAAATGTGAATGGGTGGTGGGGAGAAGGATAGGTTTGGTCAGGGTGGTGAAGATGGAGAGAACAAACCTCAAGGATGAATACTTACCAAAACTAAAAAGGATCAGAAGTAAAACAGCAAAACAGCCAACAAACAATCTATACCCTATTGCAGAGACCAATTTTACCATCTCTACTCAAGATATGGTTTCTCCATAGAGGAGAAATAGATTCTCCTCCAAATGATGAATAAAGGAAATGATGTCACTTTCCAAAACACAAAAGCCCAAAATCTGGCTTGCAGTTACCAAGTTTGGTTGCATTGCGACACAGTAAATTTTAAGATCTCTTCTGACTTACAGAGCAGATGGTTGACTGGGTAACCCTCCTCTGTCTCCCTCACACGGCCCAGACTGCAACAGGATGAGGGGGATTCTCTTCCTTCATATATAAGAAGACAACATAAAAACATTATCCGTCAAAAAGACTATATAGCCTACTTTCCCCCATATAGAAATACAGTATTACAGTACTGCATGAAAAAGCAACTGCTCCAACCCAACTTGGAATCTGCCATCTGCTGAGCAGCGCCTGGTTCCTGCAGTTGCACTCAGCTGGCACTGGTGGCTGCTGTGCAAGCTGAAAACATGGACCACAGAGGTCTGACTCTCACTGCATGCCTTGCACAGCCACTTACAGCACTTCTGCAGGTGGCTGCAAAATTATTGCCCCTGTTGTGTGCAGCCACTTGAGACTGGCTTCATTTTTATACAGACTTTGCACAGGTAAAAGCAGTTACACAAGCTGTAAAGAGTCCGGCAGGCCATAGCTGCGGGACAGGTGGCTTTTCAGAAACAAAACTGACTGCAGTTTTCCAGATAATGATTTGCTGAGCATCACAGGGAATCATACTAGTAAACCAAGCCAGTATTTAACACACAGCAAACAAATCTTTCTTCTCTGCATGGCAAAACTAGCTGCACTAATGCAAAGGGGGTGGGGAACAGCACATGTGAAAAAAGCTTCCAGTGCAGGCTATTTTTTAAGCCAGTGCTGCCACCAAGACAGATGGTGCAAAGACATACCCTCGACCTGATAGTTTCAAAATTTGTCTGGTATTTCTTACTCCAAATGGAGTCATGGGACCTTCTGACTTGCAGATGAGCATGAAGGCTATAGCCAGCGCACATGAGACAAGTGTCCCTAAAAATGTCTTTATGTTAAAAGATGTTGAATAGTAGTGCCTTTCAAACACCCAATGATTTCTGGCAAGCCAGATAGTGAACCTGCTGCACAAAAGGACTTGAAAGGTAAAAAAAAAAAAAAAAGACAGAAACAGAGTCAACAATTATTAGATGTTGATGTGTTGGATGCATCTTTGGATACCGTTTTTCAGCCTGGCCCTCACCTCACTCTGCTCACAAACAAGCTTTCCCAGAATTAACAGACAGCAGAGATGCACATATACCTTTTGGCTATGCACAAAAATTCAAGCTCCTGACAGTGTTGCTATATGCACACTGGGGATAATGAGAAAGGAAAACAGCTGACAAGGGCCACTGCCCCATACCCACACCCACATCCCTGCCACCCCTCCCATGATGCCTGAAACAAACCAGCCTCTTATCTTGGCACAGACTCTCTAACAGGCAAGGTATATGTGTGAACCTGTGTGATTTGTTCAGTCACTTCAGATTTTAGAAAGCTTAAGCCTGGTCAGTTTTGTATATATAACAGCAAAGTTCCTTTCCTTAGTGTTGCTGGATTTCAGGGTAAATCCAATAAAACATTCACTTTTTCTCTCACCTATGCTGTTAATTGCCTTTCTATAATTAAATTGAACACAGCAGGATAGTAAATGACAGAAAAGCTCAATGCTTTAGCCTTGCTGCCTCGTAAAAGTACTGAGCTACATGCAATATCCACATAGCACAGCTAAATGATCAATCTAAAACCAACAGGAACTTTTATATGGAGTGATGGTTTTTGGCTTAGACCCCTTCCAAACACTGAGTTTTCATTAGTTACACCAGCTGCCACTTATATTTATTTTATAAATACCACATGCTAAGTGTAAATTGCATTGCCACCACCGCTGATTTCACCCCAGATACTTTTATACAAGTTATGGATAGTGGAATCCAGATTTAGGCTCAAGGCCAAGAAAGACCTCTCCAATGGGATTGTATAATTGAGAGACTCTTTTTTAAAATGAAATCCTGAATCAACCAGTATATGGAAGAGAAAAGATTGGGTTTACCATAGCATTATTTACTTGTTGCATAGGAGACCTAACACTGACCAGCTGAGCCTGAAGACAGCCAGGCCAAGGCCAGCCCAGACCAATGCACACACATCCAGGTCATAGAATGTTGGGTTGACAAATAGACTACTATATCAGCAGCCACAGACCAAGTCCTGCTTTTCAATCATCTTTGTTCCACAAATTTCTGCAGGCAGAAGGTGTATGATAGGGAAAAAAACAAAACAAGCACAAGGTGTTTAGAAAATGGGCGTGAGGATACAGTGAATTATGACTTTCAGAGTCATGTTTATTTCCGGGATTTCTTGTCCATCTCTAAAAACATCATAAAGCATACATTGTTACCCATCAAGACCCTTTTTAGGTCAGAAGCAGAGTTCAAGGACCTTAAGAACATGCACAAGAAAACACTGACTGGTGTCTTCAGGAGGCATTTTGCCTGAATGGACACTTAAAAGTCTTATATCACTAATTATCTTCATGAATTTGCAGCTACTATCAGCAGACAGAATATATGTGAGCAAGCTCTTTTCTGCTTTAGTTTAACCAAAAGGACATCTCTCATACTGGGCATTCTCACATTCGAAAAACACATTTTGGTCATATTGGGTTTTCAATTTTCTTGTTTGTTAGTGTTTGGCCTGACCGCAGCCATGCTGTCTCCAGAACTCCTCAGCTCCCACATACTTTGCTGTGACACATTGTGGGTGTAGGTCAAGTACATCCCTCACATTTCTGAGGTCACAGTGTTACAGCCGGCCACTGCAGCCTTCCCAGCACCATGTGCCATCAAGTGTTTTGTAAACGCATCCTGCAGCACAGCCAAACAGCAAAGTGCACAAAAAAGAGCTTTGCTCATCTGAAGCTGAACGATGTATTTAAACAGGAAGATATTCCAAGGAAGGAATTACATGTTTGTATTGATGTTGGAGCTTACTGCCTGTCCCTCTGTATTAGCATAATATAATAGGACAAATTTTATAATACAACAGGACCAACAGTGCGTGTAACAGTTGTTATGGCCTGGAGCCAAACTGTAGTTTCTTTCTATATATTCTTTATTTATACTTTAGCATGTATATATACATACATGCATGTATATACATACAAATACATACATTTGCACATATATATATACATTTGCATGTGTATTCCTCCATTGTTTATACATTTTATAAACCTACACATAGTTTGTATATATAAAAAAACAGGGAAATAATATTCCAAGAGCATTATATATGCTTTTCTCATGGAAAACCTAAACTTGTTCATTTCTTGAATATTCCTTCTGATATATTCAGCTTCCATTTGTTCCACAGAATAACTCTTCCCTTGCATTTCTATGAAGTGATTGAGATCTGTCCTTCAGTTGGGGGTATTATTCCATCACCTTGATTTCACAGAATACTGGAGGGCATATCCATGTCTCCACTGCACTGGAGAGACCAAAACTGGACCCAGTATTCCAGATGTGGCCTTGCTGGTACTGAAGAGAGAGAAAGAATCACTTCCCTCAACCCGCTGGCAACACTCCTAATGCAGCCCAGGATACTGTTGGCACAGCAGTCATGTGGTCTATCAAGCAATGCTTACTTCCAGTTTTGCTTTTGTCTGCAAGTTTGTACCACAACACTGTCCCATCATCCAGGTCATTAGTGAAAATATCCAACAGTAGCTGGCCCCAGTACTGACACCTGGGGTACACCCACGATGACCAGCCTCTAGGTGGACTTTGTGCCACTTTGATTCCAGGAGTTCTGCCAGGTAAATCCATCTCACTGTCCACTGACCTAAGCATACACCATCAGTTTGTCTTTGAGGATATTATGGGAGACAGAGATGATGGCCTTGTTTAAGTAGAAATAAAGAACATCCACTGTTTCAGTCATCTCATTATAGAAGGTTGCTGTCCATTGTAAATCCATGCTGACTTGGGAGTCCAAGTACCCTTTTGTCCTTCATGCAGCTGCATCTAGAAATGGTTCCTGGATTATTGACTCTATCACCATCCCAGGGTCAAGATGGAGTTGACTTGCCTCTAGTTCTCTGGATCCTTCTTGTTCTTCTTGAAGTCACGGGAGTGACACTGGCTTCCTCCAGTTCTCAAAGTCCTCTCAATAGTCATGACATTTCAAAGTTAATTGAGAGTGACCTCCCTATTATATCAGCCAGCTCCCTAAGGGAAGGCATTGAGTACATTGGCCTTTTCCAAGTCACTGTCACCAAGTCTTCTACCCGGTTCAACAACAAGCCCATGTTTTTCCTAGTCTTCCTTTTGCTGCTGATGTACGTGCAGGCATCTCCTTCCTTTCTTGTTGCTCTTTAACATACTTTGTAAGCTTCAACTCCAGGTGCACTTTGGATTT
>VYZS01025905.1:7755-50648 GCA_013400695.1 Neodrepanis coruscans
CTGAAACAGGTGAGAAACATGAAGGAAAAAACCCCCATACCGGCCTGTGCAAATATAGAATGAGCTTTGTTGTCTGCTGTTTTGTAGAATGACATTAAAAGAGATACATACAAATAAAACACATGATGGAATTATGTAATATTCTATCATATGAGTAAATCCTGCCTAGCTTTCAGCAACATATTTACCTGAGGGTGTAGGAGGGCTGTAGATGTCAGTTTTCTGACATGTGTGCCTGGCTTTTTGTGTTTCATCCTTCCCTGTGTCTGCTCTTGGTTAAATACTCTGTCCAGATACCAGCCCTGACAGCTGGGATAGCGTTAAAAGCCTTTAATGAGTATCTGTAAATTCAAACTTCTCAATTTTGTCTTTGTCTATATTAAACAAAAAATTCTCCTTATTTTTAGAAGTTAGACAGTTTTTTGGTGTTTGGTGGTTTGGTTCTCCCCTCCCCCACCCTTTGGCTGACATTTTTTTTAATAGTCTTTGAAGATTTGCTTCACTTCCAGAAGACTTGACCACAAGAGAAACCTGGGTTTATTGAATGTGTCAGTGCTCAATCAACTAATTTTCTTTGTGAAAAGTTAATAGTAACCAGGTGCTTTGATATATACCAGAAATAGTTTTTAATTTTATATTAGTCACTTTATAACACACTATATACACGGTTAACCAGTTTGTAGCACTAAGTGAAAAGAAGATTTATTTTATTTATTATGGAAAAGAATTAAATCTAATATTTCTATTGACGCTTTCACTGTTGCCATAGGGTTGGGGTTTTTTTGTTAAGTATTTTTTGTATCAGTTTCTGTTTATGTAAAGTGTGTTCTTACACATTTGCAAAGCTCCATGTTTTTGAAGGATAACTCTAAATAGGTAACCCTCAAACAAACCAGGACATGGGTGGGAATCCTGGAAATCAGCCTGGCTGTCAAGCTTGATTCCCCAGTCTTGGATTGGAGTTTAAGAACTGTTGTGTTCAGATTTTTCTGCCTCCAGATTAGATAATACTTCTCTGCTTAGAAGGCTTAGGATTGACTTCTCTTTGATAGGTGCACTTAGATGATACTCCCTACAGTGTCTTTTAGCTTTTCCTCTTGCTACAGAATATGGGTATTATATCAAGTTTAGTTATATTTAAAGGTGTGATGCAAAACTCTGCCCTCAACTTGCAGATGTTTACTACAGCACTTAATATTTACAAGGTGGTCTTGAAAAGTGCAGTTTCAAATCCGTGTTAGTGTGGTGTAGTTCTATTCAAATGTATCGGTTATTTTAGGAGTATTTTCACTTACAACAGGCTTCTTGCAAAGCATATAGAACCTTATGGTAATGAACTGTGCTGCAGTGACTTGGAGCTGGTTAAGTTTTAGATTTTGTGTGAAAGGTTTTAGGAGCTTTACTGAACTGGAATTCCTAATTTAGCAAATAGTAATATACAGAGAATAAGAAAAAATGGGAATTCTTACGGGGAGAGGAAGCGAGTGGCCCTGGGAACAAGATACTTAAAATAATATTTAGTTTCAGTTTAATGCTGTATGGTCCCAGTTCACTTTTCTTCTATATTGACGATATAGAAAAACTTGTGTTCATGCACTCTATTTCCCCAAATTATACTTTAAGACTAGGTCTAACAGTAGTGATTATGCCACACATTTTCTTTTTCTTCTTTCAAATCTTAGCCATTTTGTATTTGAAAGCCAAAACTGTCAGTGGTCTGTTTACTTTATCTCACTCATGTGCAATGGAAATATGTGGCATTTATAGAACACACAAACTATTTTTGCCTGAATGCTCCATTTATGATTTATAGGCAACATGTATCCCTGATTTTCTTTTGAGAATGATCTTTATTGTCTTTGTGTACTAACTCATTGCAGAAGCACTTGACTATTTTGAGCTAAACCAGACCTCTTGTAAAAAGAATCAAATTATTTCATCATGTTGAAAATGAAAAGCTATAATTACTTGTAATTGGGCTTCAGAATTTTTGAAAATTGGAAAATTCTTTTCCAGAGGTTTAAGATCACTCCAAATCATAACCTGTGGAAAATAGGAAATAATTTTCTGTTCAATTTAAAAGGGATTTAATTTACACCTTTGACAGCTATTTTCCTTTGATTTTTGGGTATGGGAAGTCATTCAGCTATGGTGCTTTTTACTAAAATATTTTCTGATATCCTTAATTCTATAGGATCACAACTTTATTTTAATTTCTTTAAGCCCAAATAAAATCTGCTGCATTTCAGTAAGTATGTACAGTGATTTTAGACTGCTTAAGTTTATTAAACACTTGCCTACATTTCATTTATTTGTTTCCTGGTCTTTGTAGTTATTTCATTCTGTTTTAACAAAAGCACAATGTTCTCTTGTGCTTTACTCTTCATAAGTTTAAGTGCAAGCTGGAAAAACCTGATATACATTGTACTTCTTATAGGCTGAATGGAAAAAGTCAGTTACCTGCTTCTAGCACTCATGTCTAATATGAAGACTGGAGATCTGTAGGAGAAATGGTTATAAACACAGAAAGGAACATCTTGCAGTGGAAAGACTAATAATATAACACATACCCATTTTCATCAGTTTCATTCTAAGGAAGATATTTCTATATCCCAGTGAAAAATTGAAGTGTGGAAGGAGATTTGGCCGTGGACATCTAGTAAGCCAGTGGCAGAGCCAAGAATAGAAACAAGCTCTCTGTGTTCCCATCCAAGGTAGTCATGACTGTAAGACTTGAGGCGAGCCACTGTTCTCTTTCAGCTCTAGTGCAGTGCCAGGGGTATACTTTCCAGTAGTTATTGAGTCCTAATCCTATTACAGCCTCTGACTTTCTATTGGTATCCATCTAAGTTCATTGTAATGATTTTATTTATAATCCAATTCCTCAACTGGTTAAAAATACCACTTAAAAATAACCACATATTCTTGTAGGAGAAGCAGGTGGAATCTGCTGGGACTAACAAAAAGTTGGATATCATATGTTGGCATTATGCAGCCACCTGCATCGTTTGTTGACTAACAGGCACTATGCAGCCAGTTCATCATTCGCTGACAGTTTGGTTTGCGTGATCAGAACTTTTCTAGATCAAAAGGTAGATCTCCCAAAACAGAATAGTTTCAGATTTAAATTGAACCAGAAGCCAAGTACAAATCTACATTTTTGTTATTTTAAAATTTGAATAGCTCAAAGAAGAATTGGATCTCTTGTTGGAGGGATAAAATAATTTTTTTTGAGGTGGTTTTATTATGCACAGAGCTCTTTTTTTTTCTTCTTTTCTTTTTGAAAGGACCATGTTTTCCCAAGAGTAACAATATTCTTAAGATTTGAGCTGTTATGACTAAGAGTTTTTCTAGATCTTTTTTGTTTGGTTTCTTGCCAATGTCTGCTGTGGAAAGTACATCTTCATGAGCAGAAGTGCGTGTTCGTTTTGAAGGTTAACAAGGGCCTACATAGCACAGCCTAAGCATTTGGCTCATGAGATTAAAAACCTTAGAAGGAAAGAGCTGTAGACCTCAGAGGATGAGTAACCACCTTAAAAAGAAGGATAGGTGTGAACAGACAGTCTAAAAAATGGAGGGAAATATTGATCAGTAGGAAATTTGTCTCTTTTTAGTGAAAAAGAAGTGCAAGGCTCTGCTGATAACTGATAAAAATCAGCCTCTCAGATTTGGCAAAGGGCATTAAAAAAAAGTAATGAGAGGTTTAGAAGGTGATTACTCTGAAGGTTATACTTGGATGGATCTTATTAAATATTTTCATTATTGACCTGACTGCACTCACACAAAAAATGAAATTATAGTTATGAAAACCTACTGAGAACTAGGAGACGTTGGTATGTTGAAGGGTTGGAATGCCACAAGAATTGCACTATATTGAGGTCTAGAGTAGTAGAAATTGGATGGTGTGTAATCAGAATGCAAGGTTGGTCACTTAGAGACTAGCAAGGTTTTCACATAACATTTAGGAACTTGGTGGGTGGAGGGACTCCAGCAGGTTGTTGGTTCTCCAACAATGCCTCCATTGCAGACCTTAATTTAATGAGTTTTCTCTTTGCTGATTTATTTCCTGATGAAGGCAGTCCCCTAGATGTATGAGTCCTGAGAGTTTGTTAAAAATTAAACTGTCAGCCAGCAAATTTACAAAATCTATGTAATGGTTTATATTTATGCTTGTGATGAATATCCATTACAGAATTTTATCCTTATAATTAGAAAAACTATGAGGAAGGAAATACATGGGAAGTTATTTAGGTTTGTTAGGTTTGTTCGGGGTTTTCTTTTTAGTTTTCCTCTTTTTTTTTTTTTTTAATTGAGCAGAGAACATCAAACAAATATCCCATCAATTAGTTANTGAGCAGAGAACATCAAACAAATATCCCGTCAATTAGTTAAACAGACATGTGACACTATGTGACACAAATAATCTTTTGGACCATGTAGTGTTTGCTGTCTACATAAAAAGAATATCCTGAAATAGTTTTCTTGACAGTGCTTCAGGGTTTGTTTGGAGGAGGTTTCTAGCTTTATACATACATATAAAAATATAGGAAATAATCCAATATTGTTTCTGAAGTTGAAAGTTAATATCAGCCTCATAAATACATAATCTGATACTCTGGATTTCCTATGTGTAAAGCTGTTGTGGTCTGTTTCCCAACAATAAAAAGTAGTTTGATACAGCACTGAGGATGTGAATTTGTGCCCAGATTCTGGTAATAATGTGGATGCTGTGCTGGAGTGTAGTTACACAAGAAAGACATGACTCTCTAATATTTTTTCTCTATTGCTAAAGAGGTATTGGAAGGAATGTTCTGCACTGTTGGGGCAACTCTGATTTCATAGAGAAGTCAGTATGAAATAGAGAAGTTCTGAGTTGTACTTCTTAGAAAGATTCCTACATTATTATTATAAAAGCCTCTTTCTGACATGTTTTGCTTACTCTACCTACACATATATGCATGTCCCTCTTCTTAACAGTTCTTCTCTAGCTCATTTACCAACCTGTTGCTGAATGTATTGATTCACACTCTCTTTGCTCCATGAAATCCTGGCACTGCAAATTCCAACTGTGTTGACTCTGGCCTTTTCAGATCCTGTGCTTGACTTGTGGATCAGCTCGTGGAAGAGCAGCTTGTGACTGGCTGGTTTCCCAAGCTTCCATTGTCAATTCTTCCCTCCCAGTTTGGGTCTCCACAGTCCATGTTCCATGAGCATTTTTCTCATGGGTCATTGGAGCTTCCACCCTCTCCCTAATCTGTTGACTGATTTCTCCATCATGTCCTATGCAGGGTATGCATCTCTCCTGCCACATTGTCTTTCCTCCCTCTAGGTTCCCAGGATGAGAAATTGCAATTCCTCTTGTGCTGGTGCAGCCTAACTGTTTGTCTCGGCTCACTGTTGCAAAGGGGAGAAGAGGAAGTGGGATGGTGGAGCAGGAAATCCCTGCCTGATCATCCAGCCTCCCATGGGCCCAGCAACAGGGAGTTTCTCAACTGCACTGTGATTCAGACTCCTATGCTGAGAAGAGAGACATTTCCAGAAGTGGAAGGATTGCATACAGAATGAGTAGTGGTTACATCTAACGAGAAAGCTTTTTGTTTGTTTCAAAAATGTAATAAAAACACGCAACAACAGCAGTCTTAAAATATAGAAGCAAACCCACCACATTTCCTGAAGGACTGAATTTAACAGAATTGCATCCCATAATTTTCCTCTATACCTGTGGGTCGTACTGTGGAAGGAAGATTTTGTTGTATATTTTAATGCTTTGCTGTGCAATTTGGATAACTTCTAATATCCTTTTATAGTTGGGTTGAGAAAATAGTGATTTTATGCATCTGCAATTCTCTGCTTTATATATGAATTATTGTGCTGTTACTTGAAATCATTTGCAGTAAGATAATTCAGACTTCTTTTTGAGTCAAGCCTAAGAAAATATCTGAAAATTAGTGCTAATGGTCAGTGTGGCTGGGAAAGGAACTCTTTCGTGTTTGGAATTGACTGTAAGATTGAACTTACTCCAATTTATTGCAAAGTCAATATTCAGCTTAAAAATTAAAAAGGTTAATAATTATTAGGTTTTCAGAGGAAAGTACTAGTGTTATGACCTGCCTAACATCATAGAGCTACAAAAATGCTATAAAATGATTTTTTAAGCTTATATTTATAGTGAGTAGATGGCTTATTCGTTCATCTCACTACTTATGCATCCATGAACTGCTAATTAATACTTTTGCTGTAATTACAGAATATTTTAAATATACATTATTCTTCTGAATTTTATAAGATCAGGAATTTTTTATTAATTTAAAAGGATAATAGGACTGACCCATACTTTCATCAACTCTTTAATAAAGAGGTACTTTTTTAGATCATTTAAATTTTTATATTTTGATTGCAAGGAATAATAAAAAAATCTCCCTTTTTCATACTTTTTTTCCATTTACCCTTCTAAGCTGGGTCACCATTGTATCAAAAAAGGTCGTTGTTCTCCATAAAAAGGTGGATGATTGCCTGCAAGTACTGATACAAGGGGAACTTGCTTCCTCACTCTTTTGGCTCCTGGCATGCAATTTCCTCTATACAGGGAGCCAGGGTTTGTAAGAGAAATTTTAATTCCATTTAGTTTCTTCTTCTTTTCCACCACTTTTTTACATGGCTGGGAATGTTTAACACAAATAATTAGATACCTCTTTGCAATGGAGCATCTTCCGGTGCTCCTTGATATGTGGCTGCTATAGGAACACAGAGGAAACCAAAGTACAATTTTTAAATGAGCAATACAGTGTGGAAAATTCAAAGGGTAAGTTTGTAAGAAGAGGTAATACCTCATAATGGAACATACACTTGGAAAAGACACATAAGCTTCAGGCACTTCTACCTCTTCCTTGGATGTAAAGTAGAATTTGCCGCCTTCGAGCCCGACAGAAGTAGAGATCATTTGCCTTGGAGTGTAATTGATTAGTTTTATCAGAAGAATTCAGAGAAAAATAGGATTGCTGCTTTTGGAGCAGAGGAGTGGCATTAGCAGGAGAGACAGCAGAGAAGAACACAAGCAAAGTGAAAATTATAGGGCACAGAGAGTTCCTGCAGGACACCCATTGCATGCTGTCTGATCTCAGACTTCCAAAGTAGCGGGTCAAGCTCCCTGGAGGCAAGCATATGCTACAAGGGAGATGCCTTCTCTGGTAGCAGGGAGGTGGTGGAAAAGTGCAGCAACAGTGAAATAGGTTAGAAATAGTAAATATTGTTAAAAAGTTTAAGTTGTGGCAAATTTTAAAATCATAGAAAATATCCCACATATCAGCAAAGCAGGTTCTAGATGATTCTTTTACTTTTTAAGGCACAAGTTAATTTTCATGTGATGTAAGATGTATCTTCATATAATCTGCATGTGTATATAATCTATGTGTGTTGTCTTGTGCACAATATGAAGAAATACCTTTGAATTTCCTCACATTCCTATTTTTAATAGAGGTTTTAGTATTGCCCATCCCTCTTAAGATTTGGGGGGTTTTGTGTGCTTTGTTTTAAAGCAAAGAGTAAACAAAGATAGCAGTTCATTTACTAAACTTAAGACATCCAAATAATGGCAAACTATCTGGTTAGTTGTGGTGCATATAAAACTGTTTGTGTAAATGTTTATTTTCCCATGTCATAGCGAGATTGATTCATGGCAAGCTATGCACATTAAAGAATTTTGTTAGACTGTACGAATGTAGAAGCTGGAGGCACAGATGCTTGGTAAATGAACCACTCCTCTATTCCTGCTTAAATGTGCTTCTTGGAGTTGAGTAAGTGATTTCTAGTAAGCACATTGTTTATAAATCTCTATTTGTGAGTTATTTGCTCACATCTGATACAAATCATGACCTAGTTCACAGAACTGAATAGGCTATGCAAGTATATCCAGAGGTGGTTTGTAGCTAAGTAACTGGATCCATGTCCATGGCAGCACTCACTTGCTCACTCTATTCCACATTCATGTGTTTAAAGATACCCTTAACTTTGGCTGCCTTGCATTTACCAAAGTTGTCTGACCTTTTCTTTCTGTCGAGTCAATAGTGAGAAGTGCTGAGCAGGGCATTCTCTCTGTCTGCAGGAAGAAGGGAAGCTGAGCCATGCTTGTTTGGAGCAGGTCTGTTGCTTCTATATTATTGCCTCCCTTGTGTTTTTGTGTAATATTGTTTACAGAGCACCTGGTAAAACACGACGTGTAAATGCAGAAAATTGTATGAAGGAAGTGTATGAAGGAAGCTTGTTGTGGGGTGGGAAAAATGTTTTTGTTGTAAAACCTTTTTTTCCCTTCTCCATGTGGGAGCGGGGGGAGTGCTTTGGACCTTTTTTCTTGTGTTTTTCTAGGAAGCGGACAGATCCCGGTGCTTTGCGGACTGTGGGGAGCCTGGGCCACTCTGGCCCAGCCCTGTTCTGGCACCTTGCAGGGCGTGGACCTGGGCCTGGGGAGCGCAGGCTGGTTTGGCCTGGCCCCGTCCCGGCGCCCGGGCTGGCGCCGGGTGCGTGGCGGCTCCTCCTGTTCCCTGCCTGCACGCAAGGTGGCCCCCGGTGGTCACAATGGTGTGGCTTTCCCTGCTCCAGCCGAGGAGCGGTGGCCACGGGAGGCGGTGGCAGCCCCTCTTGCTGCTCCCCTGCGGTAGGTGACCCCCTCCCCCTGGCACTGGTGGTGTGGGTGACGGAGCGGTGCGGAGCGGCAGCTGCAGAAGATGGCAGCAGCCCCTTTTGCAGCCCCCCACTGCAGTGCCTCTAGGCCCCTCCGGGCCCCTATGGCAGCCGCAGTGTGTGGGGCTGCCCTCACAGAGGCAGCAGCCAGTGTGCAGGGCGAAGCCAGTCCCCAGGCCGGTGCTGCTGTGCAGAGTGGACCCGTGGCGCTGGGCATGATGCCGCTGATGGCCCTGGGCCCCCAGGGTGCCCTGTGGTGTTGGCATGGCGGTGGTGGCAGCCCCTCCTCCTGGCGAACTGCAGCCACAAGGCATTTTGGTGGGAATGCTGCCATGTTGCCTCGTGTTGAAGTCTTGTAGAGGGGGTGGCGCCCAGTGCTGTCATCCAATGAAGAGGTGGCTTGACTCAGAAAGGTGCCCCGAGAAAATGCAAGAACGGACACCCTATAAAGGCAGCAGGCACGGAAGTTCTGCCTCTCTTTGCGGCTCGGCTTTCATCCTGGCTCCCTCTCGTCTCTGCTGCTTTGCCCTCTCGGCTCTCTATCTCTCCCTCGGCCTGGGCAGTAGCATGGCTGGATCCCCACAGTGGAGGCAGGCAGTGCGGTGCTGAGAACCACACAGCTTCCAGCAGTGGCATCTCTTGCCCTTGGGGCCCTCCGGGGTTTCCTCTCATTCTTTTTATTTTCCAGCAGCTCCAGAGTGGGACCAGCGCCAACCATGGGTCAGCCTCTCCTCCTTCCCTTGCTTCACCAGCGGCCTGGAGGGGCATAGTTTTTTCTTTTGCGTTTTATTGTCGGGTTAAAGTTTTTGTAGTTAATAAATTACAGTGTTGTTGTTTCTCTATTCAGTCTCTCGTCACTTGATAATGCCCCCTGGCGTCCAAACCAGGACAAGCTACATTTAATGTGCTGAACTGGAGAAATAATTTGTGATCCTGGTCAACATTTGCTTTTGATTCTGTCTTAAGGTTCAGAGACTTGTGATTCCTCTTTGTACCTCCCTTCTGTAGAAAAGAAAGCCATGTGTAAAGACTGTGAAGTATGATATGTTTTGATCATCTTCTTAATCTGTGTAAGTGGGCAATAAGGACTCTACCATACACACTGAAAATACAGCTCTGCTAGTCAGTCTAGGCACCATTACTTAGGCTGGATGCAACACAATTTAAGATTGTCTTTTCACAGGAACATAAATGGAATACAGTTAAGGGACACTATGGTTTGCAGTGTTCCTACAAGTCCAGTTGTCTTTAAAGTGGTTTACTTCCTTAAAGTAATATTTTTAGTGGTGTTGGTGATGAGGTTTTGCGGATTATTTATGCATGTGAGTGTTCTTCTGAGGTAGCATACCAGTTTTCCAAGCAAATTTGTGATGGGAAACAGTATTTTGTTTCTCCCCCTTCCAGAGTGAAATACTAAACATTGTCATTTCTCTCCCCTGATAAACCTCTGAGTGGTAGACTATCTGCTATCATAGGCTATTATATTACATTGAACAGATTCTTCGATTTAATGCTATCTGCATTTCACAAATTTCTGTTTTAAAAGTTGCAATTTCTTAATTTTAAGAATTTTATAACATGGACTGGTTGACACCTCTTTCTTTTAAATGTCGTAGTTGATGGATTACTTACCTTAGATAATCTTATTTTATGTTTTGCCTACTCATGCAGTGAGTATTGTAGATATAAATTTATTTGAACCTCAGCTGTCAACCAGTAGTAACCCTTAAATCCCAGTTTATTGAGAAGATTTGCTGTATGGTTGCTGTTGGAAAAGCTGAGACCTTACAGGGAGATGAACTGAGTATTTGGAACAGAATTCAGTATGTATGAAATAGAGTGTTTTAGCACATCCTCTGTTCTTAGTGATGCAATCTAAACTTTTAAAAAATAGTTAACCCAAAACTCAAAATATGAAGTATAGACTGAAGTCTAGATATCAGTTTTGAAAATACCTGAATGTAACAGTATTATATTTTACAGATGGGAAACATAAGCCAGCTGTGAAAACTTTTGATTAGATCTGTATACCTATGACACTTAAGCACGATGTCATAGAGATTTTATTCTGGGGTCGATAGGTGCTGGCATTTCTGTATGTCCTGAGCTGCTTCCATCTCTCTTCATTTTGAAAATTGCTGAGGGGTTTTTATTTTGTGTTGTTTCTGTTAAGGGGAATAGACATAAGAATATGGTCTACCAGTGGAATTGGTTGTGGTATTAAAATTATTGTGGCAAAGAGGTGTTTCATAATATGTATGAAGTGCAAAATAATTTACTGAAGGAAAGGTAGACTAGCATAGATGGATGCCAGTATGTGGTTGCAGTTATCTAAATACTGAGTTTATTTTGAGCTCTGTTTGTCTCTAGTGGAGAGAGGAATATTTGAAATCAGTACATGCTAAAATTGCTACAAAGCAGATATTTTACCCACCATACTTTGATGTAATGTATTGCATGTTACAAGTGAAGTAGCCAGATGCATTTTCTCAGCAGAAGGGAAACGTGCTTATGGCTTTTTGTGATCTCTTTCTTGCAAGTTATAAAGTAAAATCCATTTCACTGTTCCTAGCACAATAACTCCTCCCTGAACCTATATAGTTCTTGTCCTTCTCATAAAAGGTCTGTGGAGCAAAGCACAGCATTTGTTCAGGCATGCTTCTGCTAGCTTTGATTTAACAAGGGCAGGTAGCAGCCACTTCTGGGTCTGGTGCTCTGGGCTTCGCTATGGCCTAACGATCAGGGTACAAGCCCGCTACGGGCCCCAGTGTGAACTTTTGTGGTTTCCTTCATGTAGCTCATCATCTCCTGTCACCTGCACCAGCTATTTTTGCATGTCAGCACAGACAAGCTGTTTGACACATAACTAAAGGAAAAAAAAGAAGGACTGGAATATGTATCAGCTCCACCCTGCCACTAATCCTTTTTTTCTAGTCTGTATTAATGCTCTAGCCACTACTTCTTTATCAGAAGAGTTCCCGTGAATGTGTTAGTGCTTTCTACCACAAAGAAGGAGAGCTGCTGTCTTGTGGTCTGGGCTGCCATGTCAGCCCGTGCTTCCTGTATCAGGTGGTCTACCTCTGGGCGTCAGAATTAAGCGCTGTACAGCCAGTGCTCAGCAGACCTGGATGCAATTCGTCTGAGCAGCCAGACATACAGAAATGCCTCACAAGTTTGCTGCATTCTTCTGATTTCCGTAAATCCGTGTCTGGATTCCATTATTACATAATTACAGTTGGACATAAGATCCCCTTAGAAAACAGTGCTGACCAGCGTATTAGAAATGGTCTACTGCTATGTACTTGAATGTGCTTCAGTACTGGCAAACTACTCAAGAAAAAGATTTGTCTGCACATATAACTACGTAGTCTCTCTGTGCCCCAGTTTCACTTTCCTTGGGCAAATTACTTAAGTCAGCAATTTCAAACTTAGGAGACTGGAGTTAGGTGTTGACAGCCATCTTTAAGTACCTAAATAAGTGGTCTCATTTTAAGAGGTCCTGAGCACACAATTCTTTTTGACTTCAAAAGAAGCTGCAAATGCTGTGTCCACTTTGATTAATTGAAAGGCTGACCATCAAAGTGAAATTACATTGCCAAGCTAAAGGAAAAGAAATAAAGACTTAGCACACTGTATAAATCAATCGCAGATCAGAGTTTACTGGGTATAAAATGTACAGCATCTTATGTGCCCTTTTGTACTTTCTGAATCTCACTGGGCCCAAAACTACAACAGAAAACCCCTCACGGTTTGTGAAATATGGCTGTGCCCAGAAACGTTCGCCAGTTTAGCCACTGAAAAATAGATATGGCTGCTCAGAATTTATACTGTTTGCTAGGGCCTTAGGTGAACAGAAAACAAAATTTTAAAATGCTTATTTTTTTTTCATTTGAAGGTAATGTCTTAAATCCTCAAGAGATGAACAGCCTACTACCTTCCTCTACTTTGATCGATCTGTCTTTGAAGTGTGATTTACACCTTATTATAGTACTTCAGGTTGTGGCCTCTGTTCCTGAAAGTTTTGTGGAGATAGGTGTCTGAGGAGAGAAAAAAAAAAAAAAGACCTGATAAGTTCCCTGATGGAAAGAAAGACTCCAGTTTGTGTGTGTGTGTGTTTGTGTGTCTACGTGCTGGTTGTGGTTGTCAGTCCTCACAGCAAAAGGAACACTTTGTGCAATGGAAACTTCAGCTGGAGATAGAGTAACTCATGAGGTATAGTATCATGAGAAGACAGAATTTGTTAACACTCTGTAGAATTATGGTTCTCTTCTGGTTTGCCGGCTCTTACTTCCTCATCGTGTTTTCTGGTCATGAGCACATTCAGGCAAACCAGCGTGCCAGGTTTAAACACAGCATTTATGTTGCAGCTACATATTTGGCATAAAGTAGACTGAGGCATGAGCAGTGCTGTTGCTCAAAATCACAATAATTTTGGTTCAAAATGAATGTTCAATATGGAGTAACGGAAGATAATGAAGATAATTGTTTCTATCACAAGTGTATCACCTTGCCTGTCTTTGCAGTTCTTTGTCACCAGCATCTGAATACTGATCTGCCTGTATCCCTCTGATGCATCTTCTAGTGACAGAGGCTACTGCTGTTGGTGTCTGTGGGTGAGGAAACAGGAATCACTTCCATCTTTTCCTGCCTGACCTTCAGTATTGGAAGGTGAATGTGAATTTGGGAGTCTCTCTGTTTTATCATCATTGTCTCCAATACTTTCATATACAGCTGAAGGCTAGGTGATAAGTTTTTGTCATGGCTCTATTATATGCTGCTGGAGTACACTGTCTTACCTGATAAGATTAGTAAGTCAAGCAGCATGAATGATTATTAAGTACAGTTACTTGTTTATATAAATATAACAGTAAAATAGGTTACTCACACAGGCCGAGTGACCCAATTATTCAGATTTTGAATGCATAGAGAAGATGTGCTGTGTTGCTGCACGCTAAAGAAAGAAAACCTATGTTGAACTGCTCAGTAGGTTTTATTTTTTTTGCAATGCTAGTACCCTGTTGATGGGGGAACTACCGGAGAGTTCAGCAATACTACGGTTCTTATTTTTTTCTTTAGAAAAGAAAGCTTAATAAAGGACCACTTCATGCACTGAATGTTGATCTATCCACGTCTTCCTGTCAGAAAGCTTAATTGGACATAAGCAAAGTGATACCACTAGGTCTCAACCTGAATCTTCTATATCTCCTACTTGATATTGTCAGCTGCTTGCTTTAGAAGTGGATTTGGGAATTTCCATAAGGAATGCCACAGGTTTTGTCTCAACCCTCTTGCAAAAAAAAAAGTATTAAAATAATATAGACAGCTTCATTAACCCTTCTGATTTTTTTCAAAACACTTGGCTTAAATAGGAAGCTAGCCAAACTGAGGGAACTAACATTCTCAGAACTCAGTCAGGTTTTTTTGGCTGACCATAGCCTTTGTAATTTTGCCATTTGTTTCGAAGTCCACAACACAACCAAAACCGTCCAAAACAATGTCAAAGTCTCAGTAAAGCAGAAGAAGCAGTGTGATTAATCTAAACATCTGTATTTTGGTAGTTTCTTACTCTGTTATGCATGTTTCTTTGTAGCTGAACAGCAGACTATTATAACAGTGCAGAGGTCTGAAAAACAGGGCTTTATCCTGCTGGTTCCTGTTGAGCAGGAGGAAACATGAACTGTACTCTGCTGTTAAGTTGTGCGTAGCCCATCTTTACGTGTATCTCCCCTGACAGACCTTTATTGTGCACCTTGAGGTCAGCCACCGGATGCTGCTTTATTTCAGATCACGAAACTGATCCCTGTAGTCAGTTGTAAAAGAACAGGCTATTGCCCAGTTCACATAGAGCAACTCCAGCCCTAAGGCAGGCCAGCTTCTAGACTGGGATCTCCAAGCAAGGTTTCAGTACTCCTCATTTCCTCCAGAAACCTGGCTGAGCGACAAGTAAGCTGTTAAAAATATTTTAGCAACTTTTTATTTAGAGAATGTGGATTTGCCCAAGATGAAACATTCTAAGGAAGTGCAAATTTCTGACTTGTTTCCTGCCTTCTTACCAGGCAAATTTTCTGGGGCTTCATGGCAGGTTGCTTGAGGAAGTTTATCTGAGTTAGCATTCTCCAGGGCCACCACTCCACTGTGCCACTGAAACAGGAGCCTGGCAGTAATGATGCTACTGGGAGATCTTGACCTCCTGGCAGTAGTACCCTCAAAAGTTAACAGCTTCTGAGGAAATAGGGAACCTAGAATTTATATAGTGGATCCTACGTGAAGTACTTATTTTCTGAGGTTTAATTTCACTGCAGTTCATCCAGCTAGTAACTACTCATTTGTGAAAAAACCTGCAAGGTTTAGAGACTTAAAATGTGGGCATTACTTAACCTTTACTCAACCATAGAGTCATGGAGTCTTCCAGAACTAGAATAGCTAGCTGCTCCCCTTTCATTTAGGAAAGGGGTGTGTATGTGTTATCCGTGGGATGGTACTTTTCTGTCTGGAAATGCTTTGGACACTACAGATGTTACTACTTGGAGGTAAATTTAGTGGTCTTAGTGGTAACTGAAGAAGTTCTGGTATAAAAACCTGCATATCCACCAATACTAGTTTTTTTCGGAACAATGAAGAGAATTGCAAAGAAAATGCTGCTTGGTGTTGCACTGATATTTATGTATTTATGTCTATGTCTGCAAAAAGCATATGCAGCTTAGGCTAGTTTTGGATTTTGTTGTTAGATGTTGCAAGTATGTTGGTGCCACCCTTCCTGCAACTTGAAGGCAGATTTTTGTGCGCCTTAGAAATTCAGGGAGTACTCCCAATATTTGGTTGAATTGACAGATACGTTCTTAAAACAACTGGGGTTTTGTTTGTTTGTTTGTTTGTTGTTTGGGTTGGTTTTTCTTTTGGGGGTGTGTGTGTTTGTTTGTTAGGGTTTTTTTCCCTTTCAATAAATATTAAGAAACTCAAACCAATAACATTTAACAAATTTTTATGTTTAACAATCATGGAGTTTGTAATGTTGTAATTAAGCAAATTATCTGGTAAGCAACAGGTAGTTTACGATAAGCAAGACTTTTTCTTAATTTTTTTTAGTATCTATAGGTAAACATTCAGGTTAGTTTCATACATAATTATAATTCATGCCAAATATTATTTTATTGCAATTTTAAATAGTTTTTGTTCTTAAATTTCATCTTTATGTGCAAAAAATAAATGTAACCTTTCCTTAGAGCTTAGCCTATTTCTCTGTATTTGGAATTGCTTAGAGTTTGTTGTGTTTGGTAGAGTTAAACTTGTGAAATCCAGTGTTACTGCTCCAGCAAAATTGTAAGAGAAACATCTCCCTTCCCCCCGAAAAAATCCCAACCTCAAACCAAAACCAAACTACCAAACAAAAAATCCATAACAAAATCTATAAAAAGTACATGGCTCTTCTTCTTTGTATAATTGCCCCACTAGTTTTTCCGATATTTTCAGAGGTCTTCAATTATTTAAAATTTATGACATTTTACAATTGCTCTTATTTTATACTCTGAAAAACTGGTTACTTTCATGTCTGAAATCACAGAGAAATCATATGAACTAAATATTACATTCTTGCCATTGCTTTTATGCATTGCATGTTTAGCATCTAACTAAAATGTGAGCAGAGAGCTCATCTTGAAAGAGACTACTTAATTAAAAATTAAACGATGGATTAAAACCTAAATTATGCAAAACTAATAAGACTACGTTACTAAAACCAAAAATTAATTAACTACAATATATGGAAAGAAAATACTAGCATTTTTACTTTTGTTTCATGTTTGCATTAGAGTCTGCATAGTCTGCTGTTTTGGAATTGCTCACCTTGAAATATTTGACACATCTGAATTAAGATGTAAATCAGTGATTTTTAGGTCTTTGAGTTTTGCAAAACTCATCAGAGATTAAAACTTCGATAATGTAAAGGAATCTGTTATGAAGTGGGATGAATCCAATTATTTTTCAATTAATGCAATATAATTTCTGTGTATAAGATTCAAATCAGTGCATTACATCACCTTGTGCAAATCGATAGAGTAAAAATGGACTTGTTGACAAAAATTACAATTTAACCTATCGCTCCAATTCCATGGTATAAAAGGTTTATTTTTTACTTGAATTGCTTTCAACTAATTGCAAATGCTGAGATTCTGCATGCAGTATTTATGTGTGCATATGTTTAAGGAAACCAGACTAAACTCGCCTTTGCATCCTGTGTTTAGTTTAGCAGTTTAGAGGAGGTTATTCCCTAAGTCTTTGTGTCATAGGCATAGGAAGACAATTCCTTAGGAAATGTGGGGAAATTTGTCTGTACATCTAAGATACTACAATGGCTGATTACTAGACATGTTGCAAAGTGTTATATGCTTGTTTATTTTATGCTGTAACACAGGCAAAGGGAGATATTTCTGGAAGTTTCTGCTGGTGTTTTTCGTGATAGTGTTCTTCAAGCTGAGTAAAGCTTAGATGGCTGAAGGAAAAGAATTAGAGTATTAAAGAAAACTCCATCTGATTAAGTTAATTATGAAGCTCGAGTCTAATACTTTATTATTGCCATACACTGGAAGGTGGAACTATATTTACATTTGCATTTTTTTACATTTTAGTATTACGTAAAATAACATTAGCTTTTAATGTTTCGTATCAAATATCTTCAGCACTTTTCTCTCAGGTCTTGCTAATTTAGCTTTTGTTGCTATATAAGTAGTTGTTTCTCTGGCACTATAATTTAAAAGTTTACATTAAAAATAAAATCAATACTGGGATAAAAGCATGAATAGTACAGCTAAAACAATTCATAATAGCTCTATTTGTGATGGAAATCTAAGGAATGAATATTGTGTATAATAAAGGCAATTACCTGAGCTGCTTATAAGGAAAAATACTGCTTTTGGTGTTGGGGGACGAAAGGAGGAGATAATGGAAGCAGTTACAACTCTAATTTTCTATGTTGAGCTATGCTAGCCTTGGCATAAATTGCAGCAGCCTAGAGGTACATGTGCCATCTGAGGATTACATTCTACCCTGACATCTTTGTGAATGTGTCAGAGAGGTGTGGGGGCGAGAGAGCAAAGGCACTGGTATCTGCTGGGAGTTTGCACTCACTGGGAGATCTCAGATTTCCTCAATCATCCTCTCTCATATCAAATACAGGCTTTGGTTGGTTTGCACAACTTAAAGTCCAGTGGAGCAAGTTTTGGTAAGAAAACTGGCTTGGTATTTAACCAAACTGATTTTTCTTTACTTCTGCATTTATCAGGTAAAACTTCTCTCTTCAGCAAAATGAAGTGTTTAATCTACTACCACAAAATGTGAAATGAAAATAAAGATTGACTTGGATATAATCTTTTTAACTACTCTTGATGGACATCTTAAGATTCAGCTTAATTTAATTGAAATCTTAAACTCTGTCTTTTTTAGGAAGCTCTTTTCTTTTATGTCCATGGTTAAGTGAGCAAGGCAATGACGTGCTCCCTTAACAACTGTTCAGGAATCATCCGGCTGATTGACTAATGTTTCTGCCCTTTTTATGCACTTCTGGTGTTCCATCATGGCTTTCTCCTTTCTGTGCGTATAAGTGGATTTATCTGAATGATAATAAGCCAGATGGTTAGGTGGTAGGCCAGGTATTTTGAAGGTAAGCATATTCTTTGTCATAGAGCCATGTTAGCCAGGAGCTCTGCACCACATTTCAAATCCTTCAGCAGTCTCCCCAGGAGGTGGCAGCTGAAGAAGCCTAATGGATATCATCACCTTCAACTGTCAGCTCTTTTTTTCCTGTCTGTCATTACTGTTTACTTCTGATCATACCAGTTGACATTTATGTGTCACAATAGAAAACCGAACCAGTGCAGGAGTAAAGGCGACACTGGGTTTATGGTTACTTCTTGTATCACAACAGGCAGCTGGCAACTCATTAACACCATGTGGAGTGTCAAGCATATAGTATATTAAATAAAATTAATGCCTATAGGCCCTGTGAATAAGGAGATGGCCATAACAGATCAAGGAAAAAAAAAAGAAAAAGGGCAGGGGGAAGGGATGAGTCTGTAAGCCAAGGTACATGAGCATGTCAAGCCTTTGACTGTTATTCCTAGTCATTTTCATATTTAGCCATTGAAGAAAGATACATGGCATGGGAGAATCTTACTGGAATCTGTAAGTTTGCAAAGGTATCGTTAAGACTTTCAAAGCTAACCACTCACATTCTCTTTAGCCATTATCCAGTAGTGAATGTGAGTGTAGAAGAATTGCATCCAGACATGGTGATCCGGGGAGAGGATGGTAGCTTGAATACAGTCCTGAGAGTGATGAATAGAAAAGTGCTTTTCTTCATAAATAGTTAACATGGTTTTATGTAAAGCCATCTCTGAGTCCTTTACTCAGATTCTCTGGAATAACCACTATTCTTTTGTATTAGATGGCCTACATGGGCTGTTTGCCATATTCTTTGCTCTGTTTGCAAACACTTTTCTGTGTCTGCTGTCTGTGTCAGTGAATTGTTTGGCTAAACCATTGGCTGAATTTTGGCAGGTGAAACACCTGGGGTACATGTATGGTGAAACAATTTATATAATTTATATAATATGAGATGTTTCACCTCAAATAATCTTGAATTTGCAAAAAGTGGTATACAGACATAAAACTTTTTAAAAAGTAATAAATAATTTCAAATAAATTAATTTTTTGTTGCAGAATTTTAAAACATAAATTAACATTAGGATCTTTTTACTTAATTGTAATTTTAGATCATATTTGGATTTATTTACTTAAGTATTTTGGATAAGCAGGCTCTAGTTGTTCTATAGAATACAAAAATACAATTGTGCATTCCAGGAAACATAGCAAATGGTGTCTAGAGGAAATTTAGTACAGAAGATGTCATTAGCATCACAAAATTTTGTACTCACTGAACATCATAAACCACTTAATTTTTTAGTTTAATTTAAACAGGCAGATCCTGTAGATTGCAGATAAGATCTCTTTGGCAGTTGTTGCAGTGCAGTGCCTGCTAGTAATGCATGTTGGTTCAGGTAAGTTCGAGAGGCAAGAATTTACACAGCATGTCAGTCTTCTATGCAATTAAACTGATGAGAAAAAAGGAGGACAAAAATATTTATTTTTGTTACTTTAGCAAGCTGCTATACAGTTTCCCATAGGAAACAGGAAAAAAATTATATGCTATTCATTGTCATAAATTGTTACCAAAAATTAATTGTGGGCCCAGCGTATTGTCTCATTTAAAAGAAAAAAAAAGTACCTGCTTTGATTTCGTCTTTTGGCAGTTTATTTTATGCATTTATTGTTCGTTAATTAGAGTTCCTATGTATTTGCCCTTCTTGCCTGATTGCCTTTGCCTTTTATAGCTTACATTGAGCTTTCCTTGCCTTTGCATCTGAGATGAGCTGAGATAGCCACCTACAGTGATTGCGTCAGTTCCCTTCATAATTTTTATTAATTTTCACTGAGGGTTTTTTCCCCCTAAAGAAAATGGAGATCTGCTGTATTAAATTTACTTTTTTCATACTCTCAGGATCATCTGTCATTCTGGATGGTTTCCTATATCTGTTCTCTACTTTCTTAAGGTGGCTGGGGTGCTGTTTCAAGTGTGTGGCCCTGCTAGAGCCATGCATACTGCTAGAGTCATGCTCTCTGACTTATATGTGACATAAAGGTCAGATTTTCAAAAGCTGCAGGGCAATCATGGTGGCCCAACTACTGTCGTGGGCAGCCCAGCCTGCTGACAGTGGAGCAGTTGAAGTGATGTGCAGATGGCGTAGGGGCATTGCTGCCTTTTCTGGTGTGGCTGTTGGATTTGGAGGACCTGATGATGATGCAAGTGCTGTCAGAGAGCTGATGACCATCCACCAGTATGTAATGAAGTGAAACAAATGGATCTTGTAGTTAAAACTTGCAAAAAACTCCTGACATACAATTTTTAAACATTTTCTATATAGCTGGAAGAAGTAAGGCAGCTGAAGTTCAGAATACAGGGAGAAACTACTGTTTTAGTTTTCCAGTTAAATGACACATAATGAAAGCACTTTTGTTTGTCTAGAAGGAGAACCATATGAGGATTAAAAAACACAATTTTTTTTTAGTATTGGATCAGATTACTTAATGTATTTCTCTATTTACTTTATTAACAGATCAAAGGGGATACTTAATGAGCTTCAAGCAGATTTTAAGCATTTCTGTTCAACATTTTATTGCATTGTACATGGACAATATTCTTTCATTCTGGCATAATGAGGAAAGGAAAAAACAAGCAAGCAAGCATAAAAAAAAAGACATGTCTGAAAAGGAGGATGTTAGATTGTTATATGTTTTTTCATTTATCTGTATAGAATTGCCAAGTTGCTGGAATAGGTGGTCTGTCTGTCCATGGCCTTTCTCTTTGCGTGTGGGAATATTTTGTAGTTACCACCTTCCCCTTGGATGCTCTGGGCAGTGCAGGCCCAGGAGGCAGCAGCCGATGTTTCTTGCTGTAGGGAGTAGTGTGATGCTGATCACCACAGGACTTCATTTCACTCTTCCTTTGCCTTACTCCATGCCCTGGAGTGTTACAGGCAGTTTAGGTGCCTCCATCTTAACATGGGTCCAAATGTGCTGGCCATGGGTAGCCAGTCTGGTGCTGGGAGCATCCCTGCCCATTGGGGCTTAATGGAGGCCACCATTCCCTCTGCTGCTCCCCAGACCAGGCTGGGGTGCAAACCAGGGGCTGGCTGGCAGGAGCCTGAAGAGAGGGAATGCTGCCTGCTATGTCTTTGGGTATGGCTTCAAGCATCAGGGTCTTACGTATTTGGGTTACCCTGCCATTTTTCACAAGCCTTCTGATAGAGGTGTGTATTTAGGTAAGAATCATGAAAAGGTCACTTACTGGGAAGGGGCCTATTCATAGTGATCTTTCTGCCCTCTGTAACTGTGTGCTAAAAACCTGACAGGACTGCAGGAGGCAGGAAAGTGGTTGGTGCTGGCTGGAGCAGGTTTGCTTTGTGTGATGGTTGGACACCCCCAGTAGCTCCAGAACCTTCCTCACCCGTGGTGTGAGGGAATGACCCCTGCAGGAGCTGTGCTTGGTTGATATTTGATGATTTTTTTTGGCCATAGACCATGTCTGGAAAGGAGGGCTGTGTTTTTTACAATGCTGGGTCACTCCCTTTTGGGTCAGGGATCCCCGGGACACTGCTTTGCACTGGCCACTCTTCCTGACCTCAGGCTTGGCAAAGCAATGAGCATCCAGCTGTTGCACAAATGTAAATGTTCCAATTCATTTGAAAGTAAATTCAGGGTAAGAGTGTTTAATTTCAGTAGGTAAGTTACAGATATCCCAGGAGTGAATTCATAAGACCGGTAAAGTGATTTTCCCTCTCCTTGTCAGGAACTTTCCTTGAGGTCAAAGAGACAGCTATTTCTTGCTAACCAGGGAGATACCATCTTACTTGCCTGCCTGTATCCAGACTGGGAGCTACAACCCGCGTTCCCCCTTGCTGGTAGCTCTGTAGCAAGGGGAGACTAACTGAAGGGGCAGCATCAACAGTGATAAAAGCATGCATAATGTCAAGAAGAAATTTTTCTCCCCCAAACCCCATTATTTTTCTGTTCATGAGAACTGAGATATATGCTAAATGTGCTTGCTTGCTTGGTTTTTGGTAGACATATATTATTCATTGTGTTATTTTTCTGGTTTTGTGTTACTGAGAGAAGCTAATCTCATTTTAAATTTTCTTTTGTTTGTAAAACTTCATTAAAATATGACTTAATTCTTGAGCAAATTTTTCTCATCCTACTGTCTTTGCTCCAGTTTAACCACCACAATTTAGTTTTTCTTCTATCTCTCTGTTCTGGTTGTCCATATAATTTTACAGGAATAATTATTTCTAGTAATACTTTATTGACATGTTGTTTGAAAAATGAGCCAATGCCAAACTTCTCACAGTTAGTTGCTTCATTAATTTGTATAATATAACACATCAATTTATAAACATGCTTAATTACATGTAGATAAAGACAAATGTTGCATAGAAATACACGTAAATATAAAAAGTTTGAAGATGATTTCTTTGGATGTTTTTTCAACCTTTAAGTCCATTGAATAAAAATGTAAATCAGTGTAACTAAATCCTACTGCTAAATGCAGTTTTACTTTTTTTTTTTTCCTTGCAGTAAGCAGTGACTGAGAGCATAGAAGTACAAGATTTAAGTAGATTTTTGTTCTAAAAAGAAATACTCTCTGTTTATAGGAATACTTTTATTAGGCTAACTGTCGTATCCCTGACAATATGCATGCACATTTTAAAGCCGTTTTGAAATGGAGCATTTTGTAATTTAGTAATGAATAGCGCTGTAGAGTGTTACATACTGACTTGATTAAATTTTAGGAAATGGGAGCTAACCACTTTAGGTATTTCAAAGCACACTGTATTCTTTGGAGTTGCATAATATAAACCAGTGTCAGTACTTTTTCTGAATGCCTGAATCCGTCCTTTTGAAGGCATTTGCTATTTATTTGAAAATGAAAGAGTTACCACAGAGGCACCTGGGCTTGTGAGGAAGAAAAGGGATGCTGACACTTGGCAGATAGTTTCCTGGCGACATAACGGGGTCTAAAATATTGAGGTGGACAGTGCTTCTTTGAGGTAGCGTGTACTTCATGCTGTGCTGCATGCTTTAAAGCTACGCCTGACTTTTGCCTGCGACAGCTATTGCGCTGTAAGCTATCGGAGGCGCGTGTCGCTTCAGGTGTGCTCCCAAAGCCTGTAAAGAATCAAAGCATCTTGGCCAGTCGGCAGTCTGCCTGATGACCTTTTTCGCATGTGGCTCGATGATTGGTTGTGAAGGGGAGAGCTGGTTACAGTCAGGACTGGGGGGACCTGCCGTGGCGTGACGGCAGGTTCAAATCAAACCCAATAGTTGCTTCTTGTACTTTCTTCCCGTGTCCTGCCAGCTTGCTGTATGGCTGCCACAACGGTAACCCTGTGAGTGGCTTGATTGGTGAGGATTTACATGTGTGCTAATTAGAGTGGAATAAATGATTGGCTGTTTGCTGCATCGCCATAAAGGGTGCCCAGATGTACACACTACGTGAACATAATGTGCACGGGCATGGCGCATCAAAGTTTGTCAGCTGCATTACCTCAGCAGGCTTAGGGCCTGTCGGAGAGCATTTGCTGATAATTGTCCCCTATGATTTAGTGTCTGACTTGGTGAAAGTGAAGGACCTCAAAGTACTGTCTTGGCAAGGGAATTTCTGATCATTTAACAAAAGTAATAAATGAGCTAGAATCTGTCAAACGAGAGTGGAAAAAAAATAAATGTAGGGCTATAAGCAAGCAGTCTTTACTGAAGGATTCTGCGTGCTCCGAAACAGTTCAGAACATAACACTAACTAAGCATCAAATTAGCTGCTGCAATTAACAATAGACACTGAACAGAGTGTTTAATTACGCTTAATTTGTTGTGATACAGCACAAGTCTTCAGTTATGAAAATCCCCCAGATGCCCAAGTATCCCCTGTACAGCTAAAATACACTAAACTTTGCACACTTGGTTAAATTAACAAAGCAAATACAAAACTTTCCTTTTCACTTTAAAAATCTGCTTTCAGTGAAGGAAAAATAAGTTTACATTTAGAAATGGTCTTTCTTTTCAATCTCTCTTAAATAAAAAAAGAATTTGGGCTATATCTTCTTCATGAAAATATACAATTAAGACAAAATCCCACACGTATCATATTTATGCACAAAAATCGGTAATATCTGGTTACTTTGACAAGTAATTTTGTACTTACATGTTCACAATATTGATAATGTATTAATGTACAATGATTAAATGGTTAAGCTGCCATATTAAAGTTATGAGCAGGAACATTTATCCAGCATAGCTAAGCAGGAACAAAGACTGTCCATTTACAGATGGCATTATTCAATCTCTGAACTGCTTGAAGATGTTGGCGTTACAGCATTGATTCTGAGCTCTGATACTGTGCCTCACTCGAATGACCCAATAGAGTTAAGTGATAAGGTTAAGTTAATTACTGTATCTGTGCTATACAGCTTCCACATGATTACTGCTGAGAAAGATAGTGATTCTTCTTGCTTTAATTAAGCAAAAGAGAATGAAAAGATATAATTGGTTTTTATAATAATCCTGTCTTATATCACTATCAACAAGCATCATGTGTTTTTTCTGCAACTTTGTTGCGTGAATTCCTAGCAGCAAAATTTAAACAGTAGAATGTAGAAGTAAATTATTTAAATCCCTGTCCTAAAACAGTGTCAGCTAAAGAATTAAATAGTTAATAGCTGTACTAATACTTCTGTAGCACCAAAGTGCCTGTGACAGTAAATTGTGTACCAGCTATGAAAAATCCGTATTTGACAGTTAAAGAGCATCTGCTATTTCTTTGTATTTACATTATTACATTATTATATTGTAACAAGTGCTTTAATTTTGTTTTTAATAATATATTGAACTGCAGTATTGTGGGTTTAATTTTTTTTGTGAACGAGCTTTAACAGTATTTCATTTTATATTTGCTCATTAGTTGTCAAAAATTGTTGCCTTTGGTTTGAAGGTGAAAGGGGGTTGGAAAGGGTTCAGGAAAAAAGCCCAAGCAGTCTCTCTTAGGGATAATACTCTTTTATTTTATATTTTTTTTCTTCCAGTCATTTATGTAATAAAATGTATGTATATTGTGAGGTATACAAAAGCAGTTCTACATTGAAAATAATGAATACAGATGAGAGCTGACAGTGAAAGAGGATAGAGATAGTAGGTAGGTTTTAGTCCTGTGTTAAGCCCTGACTCTGAACTGTTCTGCATAGGTAATCCCATGTCCCTGTATTGAGCTCTGCTGACTCTCACAAGTTTACGAAGGTTTGCCCACACAGATGAGGTTATTTTACCATGTCTTTCCTTATGTAAGTAACCACAGAACAACTGCTTTAGGTTTTTCCCATTTTCCTAAATGCAGCCTTCCTAGAAGAAAGGGAACATGCGTTGCCTTTCATTGTGGCTGTGTTATAAGGGTGCTAAGCTGCTGGTTGTTAGTGAGCTGCAGACTTCTGCTTTCTCATGTTTTATTTGTTAGATATAATTGTCATGTGTCAAAATGTTTTAACAGGAATTCTGATAAAGATTGCTAGATTAAAAGTAGCTGACTACCTGTTTTCTAATTTTTTTCTCTACTTGTGGGAAAGATTATTGTTCCTGTCCTGTAAATAGGCATGGCTTTAAAACTCTGTTGAACAAAAAAAAATTGGAAAAGGAGGTTCCATGCTGCATTTATAAATTTTCAGCAATGTAATTGGTAGTCCAGCAAAAGATATATATTCTTTACTAAGTACTATGAATATATTTTAATATTGTTCTTTTAGTCACAATGATAAAGTTTTATCTCCTTAGCAATGATTTGTTTGCAAATAGGATTCACTGACATTAAAATCATAGCACTGAAGATTTTAAAAGCTGCTTAGTTCCCTGTCTGCCTACGGACAACCTCCTCCTATTTTGTAGCTACACAGTATCAATTGGATAGTGTTTCATTTCTGTAGAAGGCTGCAGTAGTATGCAGTTCAAACCATACATCTTTTTCTCTTTAATTCTAATTTCTTCTTTGTGACAAAAACATCTTGAAGAAATAAAATCTTAGTAACCTAAGTAGAGGAAAAAAAATCCTATGTTTGATGTTTGTGATATTCTTTTTTGATAGCAAGTGTTTTTAGATGCTCATTGTGTGTTTATGAAAACAGTGTGAAGCTGCTGTTGCAGAACCTGTATATGAATAGAGAGAATCTCATGTGTAGGGATCCATAACTGCCATGCAAAGAGATCAAGTGAAGAATGAGGACAAGGTACTTTGAATTATCAAACTCTAACATTTATAAATAATTTCAGAATAGGTAAGGTTCCTTTTTTGAAGGAAAGCTCTAGGACTTGGATGAGAATAGAATATAGAGTAACATACAGACTGCTTTAACAAATTTGTTTCTAATAAATTCCATGAATTTGAAAATCTCAGTCACAGGATTTATTGGACAGTTTCCTCCATTACCGGTCTACTGGTCCCTGCTCTCTTATTCTCAGAATAGAAGACTGAAGTAACTAATCATTCTTAATTTAGGAGCTATAAGAGGCGTGCTAACAAATTATATATTTGGCTTACTCAGTATTAAGGATTGGATGGGTTAGCAGAGAAGATTCTGAAAAATCAGAGTGTGTTTTGGCTTGGGGTTCCCTGTCTTTACTTGTTCAGTGACTGAGGATTTTCGGCTCTTTGCCTGTCAACCTGATGTCTTTTGTCACCTCTGTAGTCAATTTTTTGAAAGGTTCTTGACGTTTATTGCCAACAGATACAATGACAATTGAAACATTTTCTTCTCATTCTTTTGTCTTAATAAATATATTCATCTGGAAAGCAGAATCTCTTTTCCTCACTTGAGTGTTATAGTTTGCATTGGAGACGGGAAAGTAAAGCAATTGTGCAGAAAATGAAAAGGCATTTTATGAGAAAGAATGTTCTAAAAATTTCTGACTTCTCCATGTAGAGTAAATATTTTGAAATGCGAAGAATGTCCCAGCTTTTGAGTTCTTAGTAAGACTTTCTTCAGAAAAAGCACAGATACAGAAAGCAGACATTGCATGTTTCATAATGATATCTGCTCTCCTTCTGTTTGATTGCACGGACAATTTGACAATGATAGACATTACTCATGCTTAATTATTTTTAAAAACATTTCTGATGTTTAATGTCTTATAGGAAGAGAAATGAACAGGGGACAATTTCAGTCTTTGTGACAATTCAGCAACCGTGGCCCTTCAGTACTTTGACATGTAGTATAATACAGCAGAGCTAACAGCTGTGAGTAAGCATAGCCCATATAACATTTCTTTCCTGCTAGACATATGATGGGTTAGCATTGTGTAATAATAACTATATTTTCTAGTTATGTGCTTCTTAATGTATTAAGATGTTTACGTATTTCAGCTGAGGTGGTGCTTATTTCATCAAGTCACATTGAGAAAAGCAGCTTGTAAAGTTGCTTTCATATGTCAAAGTAATGACAAAATGAGTTTGAGGCCTTTATGATCAAGAACATTTTCTGCCTCTTTTTAATGATATAGAATAGTAATGACCTACAGTTTCATTTATTCTTGGGAAAAGTATAATTGCAAAAATTAACTTGTCATACACCACAGCTCAGCAAAGTTACTTTCCTATAAGTCTGTGGTCACAGTATGTTTTTTTGCAATTCAGCATCTGGCTCTGTGGGGTACTGATGGCTTCTATGAAGTAAAGTACCAGGGTGAGCAATTAAATGTAAAATGACAGCATAAAATATTATCATTACGGTTATACAAAAGACACATTTATGAATTTTGCAGATAACTGTCATTTTTTCTACTCATATTTGCTCTTTCTTTGTTAGCTTAATATTTCTAGTGCAGTTCATTTTTTTCTTTTAAAAAGTGAACAATGCCTTTTTAATTATCCTGACACTTGTTTGTGTCTTTCTTATTTGTCACATTTGAAGGCTAATGATAACTCTTTCACTTTGTTCTGACACTATACTTTCAACTTTATTTCAAAATCAAGGACTATTTTTAAATTAACACGAAGGTTGCATGATTAGGCTAGAATTTCTTATGGAAATCAGTTTGTGTTGTGTTGATCAGATAATGTGCTGTACCTGAAAGAAAGATTATCTGTGTTCAATTCTCAGGGGCTAGCAGGCAATGTTTTGAAGTGTGCTTTTTGAATTTAGCTTGTGTTTTGTCATTGAAGAGAGAAGACTGGTCATGATAGAAGTTATTTTAGCTGTATTAGATATCAGAAATACTGTATAGATTTTTCTGTGTGTGTTTTCTTTGCAAATGTCTGTTCTTATACAAGAATAAGAGTCCTTTATGTAGGTTATATTTTCACTATCTTGGGTGGAAGGTGTGTCATGTTCATATATATATATATATATATATGTATGTATATATCATTGCTTAGGATGGTGATAATGATTGTACTTTTTACCAATGTTGCTTGGATATACCAAAGGAAAGGTGAGGGGGGGGAAAAAGGAAAATGGCTAAAAAACCCTAACATTCCATAGAATCCTAGTAATGCAAACAAACCCATTATATTTCTCTCCTGGTAGTCTCGCTTTTTCTTCAAAACCACTTATTGGTTTCTAGTGGTGCCACAAAGGAGACTGCAGCAATACACAGTTTTAGCTGCAATTCTCAAAACCTTGGCACCCAGCAAGGGACAGGGGAAGGAAAGCTTTTTCATCCTCTTTCCAAGACAAGTCATAACCTACTTCCAAAGCCTCATTAAGGATGGCAATCATCAAGATTGCTGAGCAAAAGGTATCTGTTTACCATGTATTAAAGAACAAGCAAAACCTACCACTAATGACTAATTACTCACATTTGGTCTCTCTAGAAAGCTAGGTGCTCTTTCCTTCCTTTTCTCCAATGGTAGCTTTTCTTAAATGCATGTAGTGCCCTGGAGATCATGTGCCTGGTAAAATTACCAAATGCTATTTAAACATCTGAGTGGGAGAGGTACTGTTTGTCTTGTAAGCGCCTCTGTCTCTGCAGCTGCCTTTGACAAGGGGGGATTAGCAGACACTCCTGGTGTTTGTGAGAGGAGGTGGGTTGGGCCATGGGGTTTGAGGTAGGGGTGGCTGGGCTGCAGTCTAGCCTTCACCTGGGGAAGGTCCCTTCACCGCCACAGGTCGGAAGGAGGCAGAATCCTATTACGTTCAATGCGAAATGTGAGATGTTTTAAGCAGCCCTCCCCTCAATTAAATTGATGGCACAGTAACCTGGCATTGATTCCCTGGTGATAAGGGAGATGACCCCACTTAAGAGTGCAGAGAAAAAAATGATAGGAGCAGAGCGTAGTTCTCAGTCAGCATTATGCGTATAAATGGATGGTACACAGAATTTAAAGGGCTAGGTAACTCAAACTGGAAATTCTTGCTTCACTAAGACCTGCCTGTTAAAAAAACTCTTCAAAGTTGACTGGCTTTTAAGTAGCAATTTGAGATGGAGATGGAGATTTAAGAATCTTGGAGTGTTTCTATTTAGAGTACCTATTGTGTAATCTCCACTGTCCCATAGCATAGAGAAAGGTTTGTGATAAAAAGAATTGGAAATTAAAAGGGATAATATCTGTTGCAGACAGTCTCAAGGGGATTCAGTATCTCTGAAGTATGATTCCAATATAAGCTCCTCAGCTGAGAATGTTATTAGGTACAAGTAAGAGCTAATTTTTATACAGTTTATGTCTCTGGGAATATGAAATGGAAAACAGGTGAAGAGTCAGAATTAATTAAGAGAGAGGAAGAAGAGCTATCTATCCTAGTATAGTTGGAAATCTGAAATGCCATGAATACCAAAGAGTGTTGTGGTACAGACAGTGCTGTCGGGGGGAAGAGAGAGGATCACTGTAACCCTCACAGTTTTGGAAAACTTGGCTGTAATGTGCAAAATTGTTTTGCTTACAGGGTGGGTTTCGGTACTCAGTTTGAGGTAAATTAAAAGTCCTTAGGAAAAATTGTGGCCCCAAAAGAATGCAAAAAGGTACCAGAAAAAGTCTTATTTAAATTGCAAAAGTTTAGCACTGTATGCCGTGTTTATTCATATCTTTTAGGTTGTGTTCATATCATGCATATAGTATAGTGCTGTGTGGAGGAACCTTGGCTAGCTCCCTTCCACTATGCCTAATATCCCTTGCTTCTCCGTATAGCTAATTTCTCTCCATAATGTACTTACATTGCTTCCAGCAACAGCCTTTCCTCTGAATTGTCAAACTGACTGAAGGACAAAGCATTGTATTATGTCATGCAGGCCTACCCAGAATTGTATAAGTGTGTTCAGACAACCACGTGTACTACCATCCAATATATGTGCTGTTTCTAATTATTACTATGAGGATATATTATAATAGTGGATTTGTTAGCTAAGCACCATACAGCTATGTAATAAACTGCTTCAATGTTTGGGTGGGTCTGATAAATCCCTGGAGGAAGTAGCAGCTGGAAGAAAATTGTTCCCCAGCTTCTAAAATACTGGTTAGCTGTTGCATAAAGTTCTGTTTAGATTGGTTGTTATTTGAAAAGAAATTGTTTGTCCATAGTCATATAGAGCAAGAGCTGATAAAAACCCCAGAGAAAAATCTCATTAAAAAAAAAAGGAACAAAAGTTTTTCAATGGTGGAAGGATCCAATTTTGTGTTAATCTGAACTTGAACAATACTGGTATGTAATACTTGAATATACTTTCTCAACTGCTTTCTTCTTCACTGTCATAGCTATTATTAAGGAAAAATAAATTGTTAACTTTTATGATGCCTCAGAAGTATTAACCAAGTGTAACAGATACAGAGATGTCTACAGAAGTGCCTTTAGCCGAGTAAATTTGAAAGGTGTGAACTTGTCTGTTCATCTCTGTGAGGTGTTAATTCAGATGCCCAATGATGATGGTTTAAATGTCAATATTGTTAACTGCTCTGTTATTCATGGGCATGAAAGGAGAAGGAAGACAGGCTTTTCTGCACAATTAAGTGAGCTGACATCTCTCTTTGGTTCCACAAAACTTAGCCCTTGGAAGATAGTGCTGTCTCCTGTATTTTCTCTTTGCATTTCAGGAAGAGTGAAGCATAAGCAGCCTTGCAAGGTCCATCAGTGTATGTGATTTTCTGACAGGCATCATCCGTTAACAGCACCATTATCTACTTAGAGCAATACTTTAATTAGGTGACTTATAAAATAAGCTCTGTCTTTCTAGTTGGTTTGCAAAGAGGCTTTTGAGAACCTTCTCTTTACTCCCTTTTTGACATGGGTGCCAATTGCTAAAAAGGTGAGATCAAAAAAGAATACATTTAGAGTACACATTTTATTTCCTTCTGACTTTAGTTTATTTATGTCTTTTAAGTCCAATATGTCTCTGTCTAAACAACTTAGAGGCTTGTATCATTCTTTTGCCTAGGAGAGCACATGTTTTGGAGTAGGTGTAATGGGCTTCATCATTTACCTTTCAAAAAACAAGAATATTGCAAGTATTGCTTTTTTACGTGGTTATAGAGAAGTTAAATGTTTACTATGAGTCTTTTACTTTTCAATTTCTGTTTTCAAAACTTCCATTGTCCAAGGGAGAATATACATTAAAGACAGTGGCTGCCTCTGCATGTCTTGCACAAATGAAAGTGGCATCATTCCAAGGTTTTCAGTGTTGTATATAAAAGGAGAATTACTGTACTGCACACAGAATATATCAGCTTAGGAGAATGTGACCATAATGAGGAAAGAAAATCAAAGAAGTCGCAAAGTTCAAAGAGTGAAAACTGTGTGCTAAATGGTGCTGTTAGATGTCTTGCATTTTTTCATCTGCCCTGTTGCTTACAAGCTACCTGAAATGTGGGTCTCTAAAAGAATAATAATATTTGAAATGTTTTATTTTGTCAGTACTAGTATAAGTCAGGGGGGATAAAGTAGATGTGATGGTATTTTTGAAGTGTTTGATGAAGTTAACAAACATGCCATGAAGTTTAATACCCCAGTGTAAAGATCGTCCTGCCAGTGGGTAAGGATGTCCCAGTTTTGAATTACTTAGTTGCCAGCATGGCAATGGCCCCATTCATCTTGGTGATCTGAGGCTTTCCCTCTTTTTAAAATACTACTAGGAAAAAGGAGTGGAAAGCTAAATTGTTTTATTTTCCATTTGATAAATGAGGGAAAAATAAATACTACTTATGGTTATGGAACATACCTTGTCTTTAACATCTCTGTTGGTTTAAAAACCAGCTTTTTAAAGGCATTTTCAGCTTTCAAGATTGTCTAGGTAGGTTAAAATTATTTGTAACACAGTCTTTTGGCTTCCAGAAAGCAAATGTTATTAAATCTCAAGTATGTCTGCATTTGTGCTTATTGCAAACACTTCTTTGGCACTGAGTAAAGCTGTCTAAGTAAATGGATTCACGATTATAGCATATGTTTTTGTCATGTAGATCGTAAATACGAATAAGAGATTTTGTATAAGTTTTTTTAATTAGTTCAGCTTTAACAAAGGTGACTTGGAAGGTATAAGCTCCCAACAGTTGTGTTGGCTCAACTGATGGTCTGTTTGTATTTTAGTGCCCTAGGTTATCAGTTTTGTTTGGTGTGGTTGCACCTGTGTTAGAGAAACTACTTTCAAAGGCAAGAAGGCACAGCCTCTGGCACAAGGAGCTTGCATTTAACAGACACGCAAATTAGGTTCCAAGATTAAGCTGTGCCCATGTAACCGGTTAAAGCCCTTTACAAATTAGTGCCCTGGACTGCTGCCAAAGCACACGAGTGATTAGCTCTTGTGTACTTAAACTCCAATAGCTAAGAGTGGTGAAAAAAACCCTATTTGACTGTAGATGCTACTTTAATGTACTGCTCACAGATTGCCAAAGAAGATGACAATGCTCCAAACGTAGCCTAGCTGTTCACCCATACCACTTTTTAATCAAGAAATTCTATAGATGAATGATGATAATGGAGAATAGTGCAAAATGCCAACTGTCTTGTCCATTTCGCACATGACAGTGGTGTCTAGTACAGTGGTGTTTCATTAAGAAAGACGGCCTTGTGGTCTCTTACTTGTAGCCTGCAGGCTAAGGGCATCCACTCATTAATGAAGCACTAAGCAACTCCATCTTAACATTCAACATACGAGGGATGTGAAGGTATATAAGGCTTCATGTGGATCTGGGAACTAATTCTGAGTAAATCCAGTACATGATTGGATGTTTTAATTTATTTGCCTCACAAATAAAGGAAATGAAAATATTAAACTAGAATGACATGATATATATGAATAAAAGAAGTGTTTGGAGGCATTGAAGTGAAAGATTTTTGCTCCAGTTGCTGTTAGACATATGTAGCTGGCCAAGTTCCTATCTAGAATTTATGTTCTGAGAAAGACTGGAATATAGTAAGCTTTGAATTTTTAGATTGCAGCCCCGTAGCTGTAAAAATTGTTCCTTTTCTTTTTGATAGATATTGCCAGTACTCTTTATCATCTGCTATGTATATATAATATGATAAAATGCATGTTATAGTTAAACATATCTCGCCTGCCTGTTTTTAAGTGCCTTGACATTCCTATTAAAAGATTCTTTAATTTTATTTAATTTGGAATTGAATTTTCTGGGGTTTGATACCTGCTTTAAATTGAAATGTGGATAGCTGTTTTGCAAAGACTTGCTTTTGAATATTTTTAAGCTGAAATAATTGGATTCCTCATTAAAACTGAAAATAAGTCTGAGACATACTGGAAGTTTTGTAGCTATAGAGCGATACGCATATGGGCAGTGCAGTGTAATCATACTTTTAGAGTTTCCTAAGCATTAGATGCTTGATTTTACAAGCTTAATAATGTCATTTAATGCCCTTTTTGGTTTGTATTTGCACAGTAGGTGTGTGATTTCATTACAAAGTAATACCTTCTAATAGCAAATGGTCAGTTCTTGTTAGTATTCTCTGTAGCAGTTTCTGTTGGCACAGTCAATAATTTTGTTGTTTCAACAGTGGGTATATAAGGAAACATCTGTCAAAAATGCTTAGCCAAAGGCCTTGCAGAGACACTATATCCCTTAAAGTATAGTAAAAAAGCTTTGTGTGATGAGGTTTCAGCACCACAGCATCGCTGGATCTTCGGAAAAGAAGTGTAAACTGCTGCTGCTGCTACAATAAGAAATACGGGCATATTGTCATGGTTGATGAGGCTGTAAAGACCAGACAGGGAGTGGTTCAGTACAAAAAATATAGGACTTTTGGTTCCATAGATTATGTCATAATCATCAGCTGTGCTCTGTATTTCTAATTTATATTCTTTTTTCGAGATCTTATGTCTTAGCAAGAGGCTTGAGCTACATGCACTGTAGTGGTAAGTGGTTTAGGGGCAGGAGAGATTTAGAGCCAACAGTGAGTTTAACTTCAGGCCAGCCAGGTAAAACCCATGCCAAAAGGAAGGAGCGAGCTTGTTAGACACACAGGAATGGGAACAACCACTGAGTTACAATTAAACTGCTGTTGGCTTGTTTAAGGTTGTAGGCATCTGTCAAACAGTCTTCTATTTGAAAGCCCTGAGAAATCATACAAAATAAACTGTCCCTCGTTAACTTGATTTGTGCTCTTTCTGTGAGAGATGTGTTTTCCTTGTTTGTGTGAGACAGAATGATCTGATTTCCTCTATGCATAGGTCAAATATTGTAAAATTTCATATCTGATTTAGGATAAAATAAACCTTTTCCAATTAATAAACCTGAGAACAGGTCAACTTCAAAGACAGCAACATAAAACACCCACAAGTGGCCATTAAATATTTATGGGCCGAGACTTTGTTACAATTATCAATGGGTATCATAGATTTGAAAGGCTGTGTCCCCATGAATAAACGATGATATTAAGCATTTGTAACCACTTTATAATTAAGGATATGTTGAAGCTAGACTTCTCGTACTTTCTCTATGGTGGTTGTTAAAAATGGCAGTTGTTAGAGTATTGGGGCTGTACAGTGTGGTCTGCCTGGTAGGGTAGTGTCAATGTAGGAGTATCATAAAAAAAAAGGAAAACCAAGCTAATGTCTTTTAGACAACAGAAAAGAAATTAGTAGAGGGATTGAACACCTGTGGGAGGTAACAGCCTGGCTGCAACTAAAACATCAGGCATTTCTGTAATTTCTTTGGATTGTTTGGACTTCAGATCTTTGGATTTCAGTTTGGAGGCAGGTTCTAGGCATTGTCTTTCTTTTAGGGCTATTATTTGTAGTGTAACTAATGATCTAGAACCTCATAAAAATCAGATGAAGGAAGAAAATAATATGAACCAAAATCTGCATCTTCTAAAGCAGGGAGCTATTATGACAAGCCCTTTAAAAGGTTGTGAAACTAGAGATGATCTGAGCTTGCGTGGTTGCAAAAATTTGGTGCTATGCTAGCCACACAGTCTTGTTCCTGACCTCTTCTCAAATGTGGCTCAGAAAGCTGCAAGGTAAGCTGGATGAGAACTACATAAGTTTTTAAGCTAAAAGGAGACTAGCCTCTGGTAAGATCAGTGAGATAATCTTGTGAATGGCAAAGTGAGAAGCTTTGGGGATGCAGGAAAGGCAGAGTTTGTGGGGAAGGGGCAGCCCGGCGCCCAAGTATCTTGAGAAATGCCAGACTTTCTGAAGGTGCTGCCTTTAGAATCTCAGGCTCTCAAATATGGTTGTGTTAGCATCAGCATTGAGAAACAGTTGAGTTAGCTTCAGGCCTGTGCCAATAACATAAGTATGACTTGCTTTGGGACAGGAAGTTTACTTGAATATGAGGAAGAACTTCTTTGCTGTGCCGGGTGACCGCACGCTGTAACAGATTTCCCACGGAGGTTATGGGGTCTCCCTTGCTGGAGATAATGAGGAACCTCTGGATGCAATCCTGTGCAATATGTTCTAGGATGACCCTGCTTGAGCAGTGAGGTTGGACCAGACAACCAGCTCACTTGTCCATTCCATCCTCTTCCATTCAGTGATTCAGTCTTAAAAATCCTGGTCTCTGATGAATGGTAACTATAGACCCTGGTATAAAGCACCATTCTGTCACCTTTAAAGAGGCAGGTCTAGGTTTTAGGAAGCAGGGCATGTATGTATTCTAAGTATTTTCACCATTATCTCTATGGAATGGGTCCACTCATTTGAATGTTGTGCAGTGCCTGTATATATGTGTATATTTATATCATAAATTAATATTGAAATTGCCAAATTTCCCATTTTTAATAAAACTAAGCAGTTTAACAAATTAATTTTCCCAAACTTATTCTGAAAATTACAAATGCCCATTTTTTGTCTCTTCTTAAAAAGAAGAAATAATTTCCATGTTGTCTTTTACATTTCCTGAAAATAGTAGAAGCTTAGAAAGGAGTGGCTTTATTGTAATATTCTTTTAATCTCATGTCTGCATTCTGAGATGCAGCGACCTTAGCACCTTTATTTTAGTTGGTGGTGTGTGCTCATTCTTGTTTGTGTTCATGCTTTGGTTTTGGTGTTCCACTTACAGATTTTTTTTATTTTTTTATTTTCCCTTCTTATTTTCTTCTTGACTATATATTCTTGTAAAGAATTTATTTGTTTTTTTCTGTTAATGGTGAATAAGCTCAGCATTGATTGTAGGTAGACTTTTTTAACTTGTAGCAGAAATGCCAAGTCAAGTTGGTCTTATTTCTGCTTGTACAAAATGTTCTTTGAAAACAATGGTATATGCTATCAGATATTTTATCAGTTCTGGAAAAAATTGCTAAGCTAAATGAATGCTGAAGAGTGTTGTTAAAATGGGAAAAAAACCACAAAAATGTATTTAAGTCTTTGTGTGTCCCTGTAGAATATTTTGTATTTAGTAAGCTTGTATGGTTAAAATAAGTTTCTGTTTTAAGCTGCGTGTGTCAAGGTTCTTGTATTTCTATAATAATAATTTTTGTTTGAAGTTGAGCAGCTTTTTATAAATCAAGAATGTGTAACAAGGGTTGTGGTTGAGATCTTTGGCCTTTTTGCCCATATGTATAGGGATATAAAACTATATCAGTGTTTTTTGTATGTTAGTAAATTATCAGTAGTACAGCATTTTAGTTGTAGCAATACCAACATATTCAGTTAAGGTTAGACCTTTACATTAGGTGCAGTAGAAATGACATGGTATCCTTAAAACCATAACACAGTAGACTTACATGCTCAAAAAAAAAAAAAATTGTAAGTGTATGGGAAAATACGAAACTTGCTTTCCTTTTGATAAGGAATATAGATAAATATAAGCATGATTTGCATCTGGTGTTCTCTTATAACTTAGGAACCCCCCTGTATCTGGATGACAAGTGTTACCTGCCATCCCGACTAACTGACTACCTACCTACCTACCTACCTACCTACCTGACTAACTAACTAACTAACTAACTAACTAACTAACCAACCAACCAACCTGAATGATCTCCTTCATCCTGCCTACTGATCCATCTAGATGTATGTTTAACACTGATGCCTGGGGCTTCCCCATGGGAGATATTCATACTTGAGGATGCGAGTGTGCGTGTTTGTGTTTGTTGAAAGGGGGATGTATTTTAGAAACATCCAGATTGGAGAAATTTGGGGGGAGGACGGGGTGATTTAATGTTAGTTATAATCTTATGCTATCTCCAAAGCTGAGCCATTTGATTTGGTTTCCCCTGCTAAATGTTTTAATGGTCTTTTATTGTCTTACATATTTTATTGTTCCTGTCATCTCTATAAATTTTCAGTAGTTTACTGTACGTTATTCCTTTTAAAAATAAAATGAAACCAAACAAAAAACCCCCAAAGTCTCCCACCTATTGAGCTTCTCCATTCATGTTTTTATGTTATTCTTGAGTCACACATCAAATTTTTTTAACATTTTAGCTTAACATTTAAAAGTATTCAATATTTAAAATGAGTAATTTTGAAATCTTTTGAATAATTAAACTGGTTCAATTTTTAATCAATTTAATTTTAAACTTTATATTTAGGTCAATCTAAATATTGAACCATTTCAGAAGTTAAATAAGATTAACTGTTTATTTGATCCAAAATTACAGTTATCAAATAAGATTCAGGATTGATTTTGTACTATACACTTTATTCTCCTCTTAGACTTTCAAAAGTAGAACTGCTAAATATTATCAATTAAAATATTGATTTTGAGCTACACTATTTTTAACAAGATATTAAAAAAAGGTCATTTAGTATCACAAAATGTGATTTTAAATTGTCATTTCTAATTTTAAGGTGTATCATGTACATTATTATCTTATAAAAAGAAGCCTGAAATGCTGCAGTAATAGGAAATTACAAAATGTAATAAAGCTAAAGCTTTACTTTCAAAGTAAGTGTTCAAAATTCTAAAATATCATGGCAATAGTAAATCACTCTAGTTGCTTGTGATTAAAAACTGTTTTTTCTTTCCATGTAGTTATTTTCATACTTGAAAAATATTTAGTCCTTCTCAACTGCATAACCTTATCTGTACTATTGTTTTTTGGTTTTTTTACTTAATAATCCTTTTATCTTATAATATGTACCTGAAACAAATATTTATAGCAGAGAATAAGAGTAAAAATGCTTCTTGCTTGCCTTGACACACTTCCAACATTTCTACAAGGGGTTTACACGAGAAAGTTGCAAGTCCTGGCACTTGCTGAATTAAAGCAAAATTAATCAAAATCAGAAAATATTTTCAAATATAAGGAGAACCATCACTTTGGCTGAGGAAGTGTGGTCTTCCATGAGTAAAGGCTTGGGATTTATGCTTGGTTAAAGACAGGATAATACGAACAAAACCAGCATGGAGGAAAAAGAGATCCATCCATGCTTTTTGAGGCCATGCAAAGCTTATGCTAGTTTGTAAAGATGCTCTTAAAAATGCCATCCCCATGGTCCTTTCCGCCTTCCTGACAAAGAGCCAGAGTCTAGGATTTCCACTGTTTTTTTACAGTGTGCAAAGTCATGTCAGCCATTCTCAGAGATTTTTGATGCGTGGATGTCTCCTGTCATCCCCAATCATGGGCGTACTCTTGAGCCAGGCCTATCGAAACTGAACTCTGCTGCTTTGCTGCAGGTCAGCTTTCATGGACAATTAGTGTTGTAACAGCACTTTGGTCGCAAGTTGTCGTGAGTGTTTATCATAAAGGCATCATCCTGGGGTGGATCAGCAGTGATCGGCGAGTCTTCTGCTTTGTGAAGCATCTCCTGCTCGCCTTTTCGTGGGTGCCGGTCAGGTGACAGCTCCACAAGGCCTTCCTAGCACTGCTGTGTTGCCCGAGGCTCTCCGGGTGCACTGCTTGCCTTCCCCTGCTCTCCGTTCCTCGTCTTCCCCGTCGTCCCTCTCAGTAACTGTCAGATGCCCCTGTTGCGGCGTGCTCTGACAAGAATGAAAAGAGCGATCTTCCCACTGCTGGGCGCCGTGTCAGGATTGACACCTCGGACGTGCTTGATGCTGCGCGAGGTGCCTGGCTCCAGCAGCATGCAGAAGTAAACCAATAAATTTTCAGTGTCACTCATTGTGACTTGATTGCTCCCCACTTCCCCCCAGTCACAATGGAAACAAATACTTTACTTTTATTATTATTAGTTTTTGGCTTTGCATTTTTATCTCAAAAGTACACATTATGTAGGGATCTTCCAAATGTGTTCCTGGACCACGCTCTTTACTTACTGGGACACAAGCTTAGCTGTACGTAATGCGATTTTCTTACTGAACAGATATAAATATAAATGTATATTTTTAATATTTTTTATCCCTTAGAATATTGCTAAGCATTTTTAAGAACAAGGCCAAATAAAAGTTTTCTGATGCTGCAGATAAGTAGTATTCTCATTTTATGGTTGACTAAACCACAAGGGTCCACTGTAGTCTTGCCTCTAGTAAAACTGTAGGGAATATAACTCTGTGCTTGGAACTGGGTCCAGAATGATTTGCTCACAAGCTGGTGACAAATGAGAGGAAGAGCTGGAGAAGGTGGAGTGTTGTAACCAGCCTCCTGTCTGCAGTCCCGGCAGCGGTGTCCGCCCATGAGAATGTTCTTGCTTGACTGTATGGCAGGAACAAGGTACCCAAGGAGAAAAAGAGAAGGCAGCAAGAGGGTGTTGTACCCCACCTCAGATCTGAGGCACAGGCATGACCTGTGCCAGGTGTCACACACCTCCCAGCACTGGCTCTGCCCCTCTGCCTCTGCCTTTGCTGCCCTCACTATTGTGGGAGCATCCAGTGAGGTTCTGAGACCTTGAAGGAGGGAAAAAGCTTTAGTAAAAAGAAAAAGCTATTTTTACCTTTACAGGTAAAGTGCACTAATTTTCTTCTTAAAGAGTATTTCTATAATCTGGATAAAGAAAAGAGAAGGTTTTAGTTTTCACCTCTTAGTTTTGACTTCAGTTGTTTCAATTCAGTTACCTTTATGTTAGTGTGTCCCACGAAAATTAATGTTATACTTATGTCTTAGTATAGATGAGTAGACCTTTGACATTTTTCTTTAATATTCCTTGTTAATAATTTTAGAGTTTAATTTTTTTTTAATAGATAATTCTCTAATTCTAATGTTTTCCTTAGCCAAATGTTACATGCATTGCAACTGCTTTACTGCAGAGTATTTTGTAAAATAGAAATGCTCACAACATTGGCTGTGTGTTACGGGCATGCAAAAAACCCCAAACTCATCTTCACCCTTTCATCAGAAAAAGGAAAGTATTCTTATCCCTGTAATATTCTGATTTGAAACTTCAGTCCTCTCATGACTAAAAAAACCCCGTTGATTAACATTCCTCAAACAACAAGAAAAATATCAAGATGTTAGAAGCTGTTTTGATGCACAGTATACATATATACTATATAAGAAGTGTTTGTGTACAATGTTGCATTAACTGGGTAATTTCTTGGCAAAAAAAAAATTAAATTTCTCAGTATAATTGTAAAATCAGAGAATGGAATTATTTTGATTTCTTATGCATTACTGTCTTATGACACAGATCTGGATTTGCTTTTAGTGTGCAAAGAGTTGACTTTGATTTCCTAAACTACTCAAATATGACCATTAAAAAGGATATGAGTATAGCAAGAACACAGACCTATGATCTGTGTATTCTTTCTCTTAAAGTTCTGTTTTGTTATCAAATGCTATATAGGCAGTTAATTCGAAATAGTTTCCTTTAAAACTTTCCTTTATGTCTGCTCAATTTTGATACGAAAAACAGCAAGTGAACCTTGTTTCAGTTTGGAAGCTATTATAGAATAAAACAGACATGTGCTAAGTAAGAAGATAATTCATTTCAGTTGTAGAACACTGTAGGCATGATAAATGATTTTCCTTTACAAAATTCCCCATTCCTGCGACAGTATTAGTTTTTACTTTAATTACCAGCTCCAGTAATGTTTCCTATCCATAACTGTCTACAAAATAGACTGTTGCTGAGCAGAGGGTATGGCCTGTTTACTCATCCATTGAAAAGAGTGCCTAAGTTCTACCAAATCTTCCTTACTTGGTCTGAACTGTCTCATGGGAGAGTGTCCTTCATTTAAATATTTAAATATTAATGTTTCATTTTACAGGCGGAAAACCTCAATGTCATTTTAAGGATATGTAACTTTACTGGGGAATCTCTACCCATCACAGGAGTGGGTTTTATTTTTATTTTTCACCTTAATAAAGAACATTTTAGAAAAATGCTACCATGCTTTCATCTTGAGAAGTTTGACTTTTATGTCTTGTTTTCTTGTCGCAGAATAACAGCAGCAACAAAAACAACAGAAAGAAGCTGTCAGGATGGTTTTCTCAAAAATGGTTTAGCTGACATTAGCCACAAATGAGCAGAGCGACACTAACTACTAATTGATTACAGTAATTACGCAGTCTTTGGCTAGTTTGTATTGGCAAACTATATATACTCCTCACATAAATGTGAACTTGCAGAATGCACAGAAAAGGTCACTCTCATTTGCATGATAGGCTTCATTAGAATATGCTAAGGACAAGACCTAGTGTTTTATGACTTCAGGTGATGAATAGCTACCATATTACTCTGCTCGCTGAAAGCATGTTTCAGTCACCTTAATTTACATGCTGTTTTTAACACCAAGAAAGATCTGTGGTCTAGTAGGGAACTAGCAACAGATAACAGTTTCATTTTGTTATGGTTACATTGCAGATTCTGTTTCATTTTGCTCTTTGTTCTAATGAGGCAACAAATGTTATTTTCAATACCTTCTTATAAGGAGAGAATTCTTTCTGGGTTGTGTGCATGTGGTGGTTTTACCACAAATTCAGTGATTTTGGAGCAGAGACTCTGAGAGAAGTCACAAACACACCCCAAAAATGAAGAGAACACACAAAAAAATCACAGTTTATTTTGCGCAAACACCAAAACCCGACAAATAAAGTGCAAAACAGACAAATAAATAAATTTTTTCCAGGGCCCGCATTTGGGGTAAGGACGCTCTGGCGATAGTGCTTGTCTCTCTCTCCCTTGGAGCCCGGCTGAGGGACTCCACGGAATTTAGAAGGGAGGCGTGGTCTTGAGGGCCCCTTAGCCTTGAACCTCTGCCCGGTTTCGACTGAGGAGAACAACTCAAGAAGATTACCAAACCGCGCCCCTCCCCCCTTTCCTCCCTTTTAGCCCGAGGAGAGATTTAGTGCTGAAAG